>VXBP01004868.1:344918-358342 GCA_013400115.1 Rhinopomastus cyanomelas | reverse complement strand
ACGGAGGGTCGGGAAGGGACGGAGGGTCGGGAAGGGACGGAGGGTCGGGAAGGGACGGAGGGTCGGGCTTCTGCTTTGATAACTTTCAGATGTTTCCCCCAGAGGCCGCAGCGGCTCCTTCAGAAACCGACGCCGGGTTTGGACTCTCTTCAAGCTCCCGGAGCAGATTCCCTTCCCTGGACTCAACGCTCCCGACTCCGCTTGGCGGGGAGATGGGGTTTAATAGACACCACATGCACAGTAGCGGCTCCTCCGAGGGCTTCATCCCCTCCAGAGCTCTCGACCCCACAAAAGCCCCTCAGAGCTGAGTAAATCCCTTGAATCCATCCGGCTCTGCCCTCTTGACACCGACCCAGCGGGGACTGCCAAGCGACTCCGTCCCAGCCTTCCTCTGCCATCAGTCCTTCTCTCCTGCCATCAGCCCTTCCCTCCTGCCATCATCAGCCCTTCCGACGGCCCCAAATCCCTTCGTTTCTGATTACAAATCACCTCAAATTGGCTAATTCCTAAAGGAAACCCCCTGGATGGGGGGAAAGGGGGTGAGAGGAAAGGGTTAAAGTCCAAAAGGCGGGAGAATTTGTCTTAAAAAATGAGCAAGAANCCTCTCCCCCACCAGAGCCCCCTCCCCTCACCTGTACCAGCGCAGCCCTTTCTCGTAGCACCGGTCGAAGAAGTGGGGTTCGGCCCCCACTGCCCGCACCCCGGGGTGCGCCCGCAGGAACTCCAGCAGTGCCCGGGTGCCTCCTTTCTTCACCCCCACGATGATGGCCTGAGGGAAGCGCCGGCTGCCCGGTGGGACCCCTCCAGCACGCTCTGGCCCCGCCCCCCCCGGCCCCGCGTCCGCGCCGTCGGGGCTGGCCGCGGCGGCGGGGGGAGGCAGCAGGAGGGCGGCGACGGGGGGCGGCAGCGGCTCGCAGGGTCCGGGCAGGCAGCAGAAGAAGTAGGTGAAGAAGAGGAGCATGGTGAGGAGCAACGAGGTGCGGCCACCCCCGACGGCTTCCAGCAGCCGCCCGCTACATCCCATCGGGGGCCGCTCCCGGCCCCGCCGGGAACCGCATCCCGCCCCGCAACCTCCGTCTGCTGCTACCGCCGCTGCTGCTGCCGCCGCCCCCCGCCACCATCCTCGGCTCCGCTCTGCTCCGCTTCGCTCCGCGGCCCCCGACCCCTCCCCGCCCCGCCCGGACCTCCCTCTCCCGCACCGCCCACCCCCGGGAACGCCCCGACGGGGAGGGCAGGGTGGGATGCCGGGGGAGAACGACCGGGATACCCCGGGATGGGGAGCACTCTCGGCACCCCCTAGAGCTCCCCCAGGAAACGCTCCTGGGGAGAGATGGGTTTTCCCTCTTTTCCAATGTTTTTCCCATTTTTTTCCCATTTCTTCCCAGATTTTCCCAGGATTTCCTACATTTTCCCCTATTTCCCTATAGTTTCACCTATTTCCCCATGGTTGTCCCTATTATTTCCCCATGGGGTGGGATGAGGCAGTTTTCCACGAGGAAACCCCACTCCCAGGGTACCCCGTTGCCCCACGAAGCCCACCCCAAGGACTCTGGGGGGACCACCCTGCACCACGATCCCAAACAGGCTGATTCGAGCCCTAACCCCTTCTTTCTCCATCTGCAATCAGCAGTGTCTTAATGAACCTGTTAATGTAATTAGCTGTTTCCTAATGAGATCCCCCCAGTGGCATCAATGGGGAGGGGGAGATGCAGGGCCGGGCACTGGGCCGTGGGGACAGAGGGGTCAGGAGCAGCGGTGCTGCTGCTGCCATGGCCTGGCTGGGGGGACAGGGTGGCCTGGGGACAGGGGGACCTGGCTGCAAGGTGGCAGAGCTGTGGGGTGATGTGGTTGTAGGGTGGCCTGGTTGTGGGGTGGCAGTTTGCTATAGGGTGGGACAGACTCCCGATGGCACAGTGCAGGGTAAGGGGGCTGCAGGGGGTCAGACTCTGTCCCTTCTTGCCCTGCAAGGCCAGAGCTGCCCACGGAGGGGAAAACCCCTGTACACAGGCAGCACTTCCCACTGTCCGGGGAATCATCCCTGGGGAGCAGCGATGGGGAGGAGGGGGGAGACACTGCTGAGGAGCCAGATCAGTGCCGGGGAGGTGGGTTTGGGAAAGAAAACCCCGTCCCAAACCCACCCCTCAGCACCTGCCAGCTCTTGTCGGGGTTACGCAAGCGCTTGGCAGCGGGATCGGTCTGGCTCCGGGCGAGAGCGGGTGGGAACGGCTCCAGCGCCCTGTTTGGGGTTGGGTTGGGGTTGGGGTTGTTGTTGTTGGAAAGTGCCACTTCGTTGGGACTGGGAAGGTTTGGAGGGAGCAAACTTCTGTGCAAGCCCAGCCAGGGAGGGTGGGGAGGGGGTTGAGGGGAGCCCAGCAGGACCACCCTCCTCATCCTCAGCACATGGGGGGGTCTTGCAAACAGCACCTTTGTCTTCCTCACCTTCCAAACTGGGAGGAAATGGTTTTAACTGGGAGCTCAGGGAGGGGAAGGTCTGGGGTACTTGAGGGTTCCCTGGGGCACTTGAGGGTTCCCTGGCATCAGTTGACCCAGCGGGCAGCCCTACAGGAGGGTCCCAAACCTCAGCTGAGACCCCACTGGGGCTCAACTCAGCTATTAGGGCCAACAAGCCCCAAAGTGCAAATTTTAAGGCAAAATCAGGTTCTTTGGGGTGAAAAGGGGCCCTGCAGCGAGGCTCCCACTGCTCGGTGCCGCTGACGGGGTGGGTGAAACCCTTCACGTGCCAAGGACGGCTGCACAGGATGTGGGGTGGAGAGTGGGATTCCTCCTGACCCCTAGGGAGGGCAAAGGACCGGGCACCCCAAGCCCTCAGCTTGTTCCCGAGGCTGCTCCACACCACAGGGCACCGGGGCTGGTCCCCACAGCTCCGGGAGGGCTGGGACCCGCGCTGGGTCCCCAGAGCCCTGGCAGGAGGCACTGGGCAGAGGCAGAGGAGAGGGTTTGGGGCTGTCAGGGGATTATGGATGGGCTGGGAGCAGATGCTGCGGATGTGGAAGGAGGCTCTGTGTTTCCGATCCTTGATGGATGGGATGAGAGCCCTGGCTGCTTCACCCCCTCCATCGCTGCCAGCTCAGCCTCTGCCCTGCTCGGTGCTGCTGTAAACCCCACAGACAACTGCCTCTGCTCTAGGGCTAGAAGGGTCATTTTTGACCCCATGATAGGGTCTCAGCAGGAGTGAGAGGGATGTGGGAAACCCCATGGGCTGGCTGATAGCTCAGCAGCCCCCCAGCCGTGGGGAGGAGGATGCTTCATGGAGGAGCTTGGAGCGTGAGACCCCAGATAACCAGCCAGAACATCCTGACCAGCCACCCCAGCCCCACAAACCCCAACGACCTCCCCATTTCCCACAGCAGCCCCTTGGGACAACCTTCCACAGAGAGAAAGATGCTCTATGGAGAAGCTGGAGCATGAGACCCCAAATAGCCAGTCAGAGCATCCCAACCAGCCACCCCAACCCCACAAACCAGCATCTCCCCCAGAGAGCTCCCCTGTTCCCGCAGCAGCGGGTGGGATCCACTCCCAGTGTGGCCGCTCTGGGGTTTCCCAATGTTTGCTGCTCCATGAAAAGAAAGAGAAAAGCGTTTGAGGGATCAGCGGGGCTGCACCAAATCCTACAGAAACACGGAGATCATTTCCCAGGGCACCCCGTCCGCCCGAGAGAGGAGAGGGAAGTTATGAGGGCCGAGCGCCGCTTGGTGCCAGACGGCTGCTCCCGAACAGCCAGTTACTCCCGACCCTCTCAGTCCAGTTAGGAAGGTCCTTCCCCCATCCCGCTCCCGACAATCCCACACGACTGTCTGGGTTCAAACCTGGACTTCAGCACCCGCTGCAGTGGGACGGAGCCGCTGACTGGGGCCAGGATGCTGCGTTCTCGTCCCCACGGGTCAGGGATGGTCCCACTCCCCGCAGCAGCGCGGTGCTGCATCCCCCAGCGGACGGCGGGAGGAGCCGGTCTGGGGCAGCAGGTGCCCCCGGCATGACCCAGACCCCATTCCCCAAGCAGCCCCAGTGACGCTGTGGGAGTCACCTCTCGGGTTAATGCGTTTCCCTTGTTTCCCTTGTCTGTTCCAGCCCTAATCCCGCAAAACCCGCAACGACAGCAAAACATGGGGCCATTAGGAAGGGCTAATGAGGGGCTAATGAACGGGGTAATGAACTCAACGAGCCCATCCCCTCCGCATCACCCTCGCTCGGGAGCCACTGCTGCCCGAACCCAAGCCCGAGCTGCCTGCCCAGAGCTCCCAGTAGGGCCCAGCCCCGGCTGCGCTGCCTCAGCCGGCAGCCAAGAGCCGATCCCGCTCGTCTCTCATCATCCCCGTGAACATGCCGGAGCAATCAGGCAGGGAAAAGGGCTGGAAGAGCTCCAGGATGGGTGAGGACGCGGGGTGTTCCCGCAGCCCCCGGGGCTGCGATTCCTCCCGCCCCAATAAACTGCAGGTGTTGGGGTCTGTGAGCACTTGCCCGGTGCTTCTGTGGGGTTTGGGGGCTGCTCCGTGGTATCACAGCCCCTTCCCAACTGGTTTTTTGGAGGAAAAAGTCCTATTTGGAGCTAAAAGACTCCCTGGGGTGAGGTTCCCCTTCGTCCCAGCTCAGTTGGAATCTGGTTCCTATAGCTCTGGTGACCCCGCAAACCCCATCTCCTCCCCTAAAGGGCAGGTTGGGGCTCTAGGGGGAGGACTTGGGGTTTTGCCTGGAGATGGGGTGCTGACATGAGTTTCCAGGGGACTCTGTGGGGTTCTGTTGTGTCTGGGATAGATGGAGCCAACGTGAAGGTGACGGTAGCCAAAGACTCAGCTGCCCCAGGGGCCCCCAGACCAGCCTCACCCCACACAGGCCTGTGGTCCCCACCAGCATCCCACAGCTCAAAGCATCATCTCAATATCCAGGTGCTTGTGCTCTGGGATCTCCAGTCCCTCCCCACTCCCCATCCCCCACAGCTGTGGGGGTCTGCTGCAGGTCCTCAGCCCCAGATCACCCACCTGAGCCCCCCTGTCCTCTTCCACCACATCCCACCAACACCAGCCCCTGTCCTGGGGGGGAATTTGATGGATAAAGCCCTGGAGCTCTGTGGGGAGAGAACAGCCACCACCAAAGGGGGTGTGAGACCATCCCCCACCAAAGGGGGTGTGAGACCATCCCCCAGCAGCTCCTGGGGCTGCAGCAGGTTGTGGGGGTGTCCACCCCGAGCCTGGTATCACCCATCACCCTACAAATGCAACCGGCAAGAGGAGAGCCTGTGAAGCCCAGAGGCTGGGAGCAGCTTTGAGGATCACCCCAAACCCCCACATCCCTCCTGTACTGGGCCCCAATGGTGGGACAGACCAAGGGGAGCTGGGGGAGCTCAGCCACAGGGTCCCAGACCCCCCAGACAGGGACCTGTGTGGGACAACGCTGCTGGTCTGACAGCTCTGTCTTCTAGGACACCCCTGCGTCCCTCACGGTACCCCCAACCCTTAGCCCAGCCAGAGCCCACATCTGCCTCCCCAGAGCAGCCAGCGCTGCCTTTCGGGGTGCCAGGAGCCCCGATGGTGCCNGTTGTTTAGTGGGGTTTGCTCCACGGGAACCCACCAAACCCCATCCTGCCGGCAGCCCCACGCAGCAGCCGCTTCCCCAGCACCTTCGAGGGGACAAGACGCCCCCAAACCCTCCTTCCACCCCGCACAGACCCCACAGCCCGATGGCTCCTCCAGCTGCTGCCCCCTCTGCTGGGATCTCGCACCAGCCCCCCCGATCCCGTGCGAAGGGGCTCCTACCCCATCCACACCTCGAGCTGGCTCCCAGAACCCCAAACACCCCCCAAGGCCAATCAGGTGGCACCGCAGCTCCTGCGGGGAGGCGCTGAAGGTGGGCTGCAGGTGTTGGGGTTCGTGCCAGCGCCAAGGCCCTAATCCCAGTGATTACGGCCCCATAAACCCGGGGACGGGGCTCACACCCCCTCCCGGCAGCCGCGGGTGGGTTTGGCTCTGCCCTGGAGCCGATGGTCAGGGCCGGGAGGTCAATTCCTGCCACGTGTCTCCTCTCCAGGAGCTGAGCCCTGCTGTGGGGTCGGGACGAGGGGTCTCATCGGGAGTAAATCCTCTCTGGGCTGCCCGTGGCCGTGGGGCATCGTCCCCATCGCCTGGCATCACCCCACAGCCGAGGTGCCGGTGTCCCCACAGGGTGACTCAGGTCGCCCGCCCGGCGCCCCGTGGCCAGCAGTGGGGACGAGGGGCCGCGTCGGACGCGTCGAGCAGCAGAAGGGGTTTGGGATTTCGGCTCCCCCACCCCACAGCCCATCTGTCCTTAATTTCTTTGGGGGTTTCGCTCCGAATTCCTGGGATTCTATGGCAAATGCTTTGCAGTCCTGGCCCCCGCGGCTGCTGCGGGGGAAGGGGAAACACCCGCCCCGCTCGTTCCCCAGCAAACAGCCCAGACCCCGCCAGTGTCACCAGCAGAGGCAGTGGGAGCCCCTCACTGGGGGCTGTGCCTCCGAGGTTTGGAGGGACCCCAGCCCATGTCCACCCATTGCTGTGATCCCGGGATCTGGCCCTTTCTGGGACCAGCTGGACCAAAGCAGAACCAGTCCTGCCAGTTATCCCCACACCACATCCCCACTGGGGATCCCTTCCCACTCCCACACTCAGGAGATGACGTCCCTCACCATGGCTCTGCCACGAGGGGCTTCTGTTCGCTCTTGTGGGTTGGAGCAGCAAAGCCCCAGTTGGTAGCCCAGGGCTACCAGCGAAGGTCTGGGGCCAGGGAGCCCACCCGGGTCCTAGCCAGGCCCACCTCCCCCTCAGTTCCCAGTGATTAGCCACTGGTTTGAGAGATTCCCGTGTGGCTGCCGTGACTGAACCTCCCCCGTGGGCTGCAGCCCTGCAGCCAGAGCTCCCCTGGAGGGCACCCAGATGGGTCTGCAGTGCCAGCAGCAGGGCAGCAACCCCAAAGCTCCCGCCCCATAAACTGGGGACAGACTGGGAGGCGTCTACAGCCTGGCTGAGGCCAAGTTCAAGGTGGTCACAGCTCCCCAAGGTGGACACCAGGAGCCCAAACGTCCCCCACAGAAGCTCAGATACGGGGTAGAAGTGACCCTGCTGCAGCCTGTGCTCAAGATTGGGGCAGTTCTGCAGGTTCCAGCAGCACATTAACCCAAACACCACCCCAACTGCCCCAAACTCTACCCCAACTCCGGATCTTCAGGACCTTCAAACCCATCTGGGGGGCAATTCAAGCCCTCCCTGGGTAGCCAGTCCCAAGGCCTGGTGGCCCTTCCCCATGGATAAGTTTTCCCAATATCCAACCCAAGACTAGGTCCCCCCCAAGCAGAGGGTTGGACTCGAAGATCTCCAGAGGTCCCTTCCAACCCCAAACATTCCACAACCCCCCCCCCATTTCCCCACTTCCCCTGCCCCATAGTTTGGTCCCTGCGAGAAGAGACCAAGCCCATGCTCTCTCCACCCTCCTTCCAGCAGCCGTGGACAGCAGTAAGATCCCCCCTCAGCCTTCTCTCTTCCAGCCTAACCAGTTCAAACCCATCGCATCCTCCCAGTCCCTCTGGGAAGCCCCTCACTGGGTGCCTCAGCCTGCTCCAAGGTGGCCCCAGAGCAACAAGCCCACAGCCCCATGGGTTTGTAGGGTCGGCAGAACCTCTCGGCAGCTCCTGGAATGAAAGGACCCAGCAGCAGCAGCAGCAGCAGCAGCCCCTCCGTCCAAATTAGCCAGAGCTCTCGTTACCGCTGACGCTAATTGCATTAACCCCCTCCCCTGCGCCGGATGACGAGCAGAGCCGTCCTCAGCAGTTCCTGGGCTTAATCTGTTCAGCGCTCAGCCGGCCCCACAGTGGCCATCGCCGGGTTCCAGTGGCCCCGGGCTGCTGCTGCTGTCTGGGAAACTCAGGGGGCTTTGGGGAGCTGCCGCGGGGAAGTGTCAGACATCAGGGCTGGGAAGGGGGCTGGAGGGGCTGGAGAGTTGGGCAGCGAGAGATGGAGTGAACTGGGGCAGGGGCAGTGTGGAAGGAACAACCTCAGGGACCAGCAGAGGTCCCTGGACCTGGGTCAGGCGGGACCCTGGGGCTCTGAGCAACCTGCTGTGGTTGGGGATGGTCCTGCTCAGGGCAGGGGCGGCACTGGAGGAGCCCGGAAGGTCCCTTCAGCCCAAACCATTCCATGATTCCATGATTCCGTGACCTGCCCCACACAAGAGGCTTCAGTAAGGACCAAAGAGCCCTGGCAGGAGGCACCCACCACCCTGCGTAGAAGGCTGGAGAAGCCGGAGCCGCCAGCCGCGAGCAGCCAGCGCCAGCCGGCGATGATCCAGCTGCGAACAGGGAACATCAACCTCCAGAGTTCGAAACAAGGGGGAAAAGCTGCCTTCTGCGGGCTGCCATCCATCCTCACCCCGCAGGGAGCAGCCAGAGCCGCTAATGCCAGACAGGCTGCGCTGGAAGCGCTGCCCTCCCCAGCGCGCAGCCCCGCAGCCTCCGCTTTGAAGTGGGGAATGGGCTGGGAAAGGCTCCTGGGAGAGATGAAACGCGATGAGAGATGAAACCAGGAGGCTGAGCTGCAGCGGGGAGCGGGGGGTCACAGCCGCAGATCAGCTCTGCAGCGGCTCTGGGACCCCGGGCGGAGCCCCCCGGGTCAGAGCTCCTGCCCCGGGGATGGTGGAGAGGAGAAACCCCGGGCGGCACCGGCCAGCGCCAGAGCAGGGAGCCTGGGGGAGCAGCTGCTGTGCTGGGGTGGTGCTGAGCTGGAGTCATACTGGTGCTGAGCTGGAGTGATGCTGGTGCAGGGCTGGACCGATACTGGCGCAGGTCTGGAGCAGGGCTGGAGCAGGGCTGGAGCGCCACCAGCACAGCCCAGCTCACCCTTCCTCAGTGGGACCACCCCTCAGGCCCAAGAGGGGGATGTTATAGGGTTCATCCCACCCCAAACCCCATCTCATGGGGGCAGCCCCTGGAAGCCCCCCGCTGAGACCCCGGGATGTTCCAGGGTCGGGGACGGAGCCCGCGCCGGGATCAGCTCTGGGATCAGCAGCCACCCCAGGACAACGATTCCCCGCCCCGACCCCAAACCCCATCCTGGGAAGGGATGTGCACTGGGGAGGCTGAGATCAGCCCCCGAACTGAAGCTGATTCCCAAAGAACCCCCCTAAGTGCCCCCACAGTGGGATCCCGACAGCGGGGAAGTGCCCGAGCCCCGGATCTCGCGTTTCCTCAGGCTGAGCATTTTCTCCCGACGGCCCTAAATGGATCCAGTCATCGTCTCCCCAGTTAACGGGCGAACTGGAAATGAATTTCCCCACTTTGCGGCTCTGGATCAAAATAAACCCCAGGAAACAGGGGATCTCGGGCTGGGAAACAGCCCGGAACGGGAAGAAATGGGGTTATGATGGGCTAACCGGGAGGGATGAAGCTCTTCCTTCCCTACAGATGCTGAGTGATCCCCAAGAACCCCAGGTGATGGGGGCACTCTCTCCACATCCTGAGGGGATCAGGAAGGGGCATCTTTGGGATGTTTGAATTCCCACCCTTTTGCTTCCCAGAACTGACACAACACCAGTTCAACCCTACTTCCCTCCACAACCGGAACCCTTTGAAGCCCAGGAGCAGGAGGAGGAGGCAGAGGGCTGCTCAGACTTCCCAGGAATAAAGGTGATTCCGGATTCTGCTCCTTATGTTTTCCCTGGAGTCAGGAAATTCCTGTAGGATCTTGTTGTCTTTATTAGGGGAAGGTTGGGAGGAGGTGGTGGGGTGTCTGGTGCCAGTCAAGGGCTCAGTGGGGTTCATCCAGCCCCAAAGACTGCACTGCGGGTCCAGGGAAGGGTGAAGGAACCCGAGGATCTCAGGCAAGGATAAAGGGACCCCAAGATTCCAAGGAAAGGGTGAGGGACCCCAAGGATCTCGGGGAGGGATGAGGGGAATCCTCAGGATCTCAGGGGAGGATGAGACACCCAAAGATTCCAACTGCTGCCCAAGCTCCCTGTTGGCATCACTAGCTCCGGACATATTTCCAGGGAAAAATTCCCATCCTAAATCATCCTGAGGTGGGGTTTGGGGGGCTCGGGGTGATTTTTCTGCCAGGGTGGGTCCCGGAGAGGGAGAGGGGGGCGCTGAGCCCCCAGCCCGCAGCATCTCCCCTTCCCCGAGGCTGGAAAAGGATGGGACGGGCTCTGTCGCCCTCCTGTGGCCGCGAACGCGAACTGCAGGGCGCGGGGCTGTGCGGTGGGGACCCCTCCTGCGGGGGGATCGTCATGGGGGGATCATTACGGGGAGAGCCCCAGAAAGAACCCAACGAGAAGGAACCCCAGGATAAGGAATCCTAGAAGGATCTTCGTGAGACTAAACCCCATAAGAAATGATGCCAGGAGAAAGAACCCCAGAGAATGAAGCCCCATAAGAAGGAACCCCAGGAGATGGAACCTAGTAAGAAGAAACTCCATGAGAAGAAACCTCACAAGAAGAAACCCAGAATATGAAGCCCCATAAGAAGGAACCCCGGGAGAAGAAACCCCAGGAGATGGAACCCCATGGGAAGAAATCCCATAAGGAACCCAATGAGAAGAAACCCCAAGAGAAGGAACTTCAGGAGAAGGATCCTCATGAGAAGAAGCATAAGAAGGAACCCCAGCAGAAGGAACCTAGTAAGAAGAAATCCCGTGAAAAGGAACAACAGGAGATGGAACCCCAGAATAAGAAACCTCATAAGAAGGAACCCCAGGAGAAGAAACCTCAGGAGAAGGAACCCCAGGAGAAGGAGTGCCAGGAGAAGGAACCCCAGGAAAAGGATCCTGAGAAGAAACCCCTTAAGAAGGAACCCCAGGAACAGAAACCCCATCAAAGGGAAGCCCAGGAGAAGGAACCCCAGGAAAAGTAACCTCATAAGAAGAACGCTCAGGAGAAAGACCCCCAGGAGAAGGACCCCCAGGTGCACCAGGATCCCATCCCCGATGCTTTTGGGGTTTTCGGTAAGAAGAGGGTTCTCTCCCCCACAGTGAACCAGTGCTTTATTTCCAGTGTCGGAAGGGCCCCGGGGCGCAGCCCCGCACCCCGCTGTCCCTCCAGCCGGGACGGGGTTTCTGGGGTGCCGAAGGGAAGCGGCCCCGAAGGAGCCAGTGGATTCGGGAGCCGTCGGTGTGTGGGCGGTGAGCGGAGGGGACGCAGCAGCCCCGGACCCCAAAAGCCCGAGCGGTGCAAAGCGCAGCCTGGGAGCCCAGCGCAGACCCCATCTGCCCCGGTGCCCCCGGGGTCTGTGGGATGGAGCCCGGGAGCCCAGGCGGAGCCGTCCCCACCGGGCGCAAACGGGCAGAGGGGGAACCCGCAGCGCTGCCTGTCGGGATCATAAAACATCCTCGCCCTACTCCCCTGCAGGGTTTCTATAGGGCGGCTCATACCATGATCCCAAAATAGCAGCAGGGATTAACCCGGCCCCTGACCCTGGCTAATCCAGCCCCGTGCCCTGGAAACACCAGCGGGGTGACTTGAGGTGGCAGCGGACCCCGTTAGAACCCCCACAGCTGCCCCCTGCTCCTCCCAGCGTCCCGACCCCAAGCAGCCCTGCAGAGGGAACCGGCCCAGGGGGGATTCAGGAGCGTTTTGGGGTGTCTCTGCGGAGTCTCCGTGCCCGGTGCAGCAGCTGTAGGATGAGCCCAGGAGCTGAGCAGCCCCGTTACTTCTCCTTCGGGGTCGTCTCTACTTTGTCTGAAAGAGGGGGACGACAAACTAGGGTCTGAGTTTCCCACCCCAGCCCCCCCAGCCCCCTTTTATAGGGGCATTTTCCTACCCCCATCCAACAGCCCAGAGCCCACAGGCGAGTGGGATGGCGAGCGGTGGTGGCCTTGTGCCCTAAAACCCACCCGCCCAGAGCCTTTCTGTGCCTCAACGGGGCCATAACCCCGATGGTGACCGACCCACTGACCCAAACCCAGAGCTCCCCCCAAGGGGAAACCCTCTGCAGCCCCATTTCTGGTCACACCCCAGTGCTCCCACACAGGGAGACCCAGGAGCTCCAACACCCCACCCCATGGGATATCTGAGAGCTCCAGTATCCCCCACCCCATCCTATGGGATGTCTGGGAGCTCCAGCACCCCCAACCCCATCCCATCGGGTTGAGATGTTTTAGGATGGATGCGGTTGGTCCTCCCCGGAGCAGCAGGATCACAGGTGACCCCAGCTGGCCCAGCTTCCCCTAAATAACTGCTAGGGCTGGCACAGCTTCCCCTAAACAGCTCCCGGGGCTGGCAGAGCCTCCCCTAAAGCAGGCAGTACCTTTTGGGACGAACCGCAAGGAGCTGCTGAAGATTCAGAAGCGGGACTGTCCCCTTTTGGGGCCATCGTTGAGGAACTCGTGACCGAGCCCGTTGCCACACTTGCCACAGGACACCTACAATGGCCAACGGGGTGGGGCGGGGGGGGTTGGACAGTGAGTGGCTCCATCGGGATGGCGGCAGAGCAGGTCTGTCGGGTTGGGGTTGGGGTTTAGGGTTGGGATCGTCACCTTTAGAGCCCCCGGGCGCTCCTGGCGCTTGGCCACGCTGTCGGGCTGCAGGGTGTCGGTGAAGGCCGGCCAGGGCGAGGAGTGCTCGTACTTGGCCCGGCTGGAGAAGAGCTCATGGCCACACTGGGAACAGACGTAGATCCCTGCGGAGGGAGGCAGTGGGGTCAGCGCCGGGGGCAGCACCCCCTTGGCCCTGGTCCCGGGGTGGGTCAGCTGAGTAGCACCAGACACCCTCCTCCGCCGCTGCACAGGACTTTGCCCACGGGGGCCAGTGCCAGAGCACTGGCACAGGAGGGCTACTGGGAGCTTCCGGGATGTGGGACAGGACCCATTGCCCCTACAGAGCCTCCCAGCCTCCCAGGATGAGACCCCTCCAGAGGGACCCTAGAGAGGGGATCCCCAGCCCTACCTTTGTAGGCAGGATCCTCCCCCACGGGAAGATGGAACCCCCAGAGATGGGATCCCCAAAAGGGATCCTGGTGAGAGGACCCTCACTTTTGGGGAGGGGGAGTGGGCTCCCAATGAGGACCCCCAGATAGGGGACCCCCACAAAGAAGCCCTAGAGAGGGGACCCCTGGAGATGGGACCCTCCAACAAAGACTCCCAGAGATGGGGTCCCAAAAAGGACTCCGGAAAGAAAGGATTCTCATTCAGGGGGATCCCCTAACAAGGACCACAGCCCGGTCCCCACCCACACCCCTCCCACCGCCCCGACGAAACCCCCTCCCTCCCCGCCTCTCTCCCTGTGCCTCCAGCCCCACTGACCCGGCTTGAAATGGTCCTTGAACACTTCGCCCCCGAAGAAGGAGCAGAAGGACATGGCTGCACCCGCGGCTGCCCCGGAGCCGGTTCCGCCCCGCAGCCGGTTCCGCCCCGGAGCCGCCCCTGCTGCGGTACCACCCCGCGTCCGCCAGAGGGCGCTGCGGGAGCGGCGC
>VXBP01004868.1:277822-344884 GCA_013400115.1 Rhinopomastus cyanomelas | reverse complement strand
GCGGGGAGACGGGGGAGGTCCCGGTACCGGGGGTAGCGGGGGGCGGAGCGGGGACCCGGCTCGGTGCTGCGGGTGCTCCAGCACCGCCGGTTCGAGCGGGGTGCCATCCCCGCACAGCCCCCCCCGGGTACCCTCTGTCGGCACCGACAGCGGGACGGAACCGCCGCCTGCAGCATCGGCACCGGCACCAGCGCCTCGGCACCGGCCCCGGCTCTTCCACCCCCCACCCCGGCGCAGGGTCCGCCCCCGGCACCGGGACTGACCCCCGCAGTGGGCACCGGCATCAGGACTGACACCCACCCCCCAACCCCAGCACCGGGACTGACCCGCCCCGTAGACCGGCACCGCTTCTCCGTCGCCCTGGGACCAGTCCAGCTGCCCGATAGCCCCGGGACTACTCATCCAGCACCGGGACCGACCCTCCTCCCGCGGCTCTTCGGGACCTCCAAGGTACTGCAGGAGGGGATGGGGGGTGGGGGGTGGCCGGGACCCCCCCATTAGCGCTGCCCGGGGTTGCGGACAGGGAGGTGATGGAGGTTGGGCAGCTTGTGGGGTGACCTGGGGGGTCCCCAGCACGGACACCCCACGGGGTGCGCCGGGACCACCCATCCCACCAGGTCAGGGCTGGCGGTCAAGGACCAGTGCGGGGAGGAGAAGATGCAGCCCTTCCGTCGGGGTGCGGGGGGTCTAGCAGGAGGAGGAGGAGGAGGAAGAACAGGAGGAGGAGGAGGAAGAAGAGGAGAAGGAGGAAGACGAGGAGGAGGAGGCAGCAGCCCAGCAGGGTGGGAGCTGTGAAGGTGAACCGCAGGCAGCAGCTCCTTGGCAGCTCCTGGAAGGATGAGCCGCATGCGGCTGCTGCTCCTTCCAAACAAGCAGGCACCAGCCTGAGCCACAGGAGGGGGAGGCTGGCCCTGAGGACCAGTTTCGGCCCTACAAGGGTTCCCCAGGCCTGGCCCAGGCTGCCCAGGGCAGGGGGAGAGTCCCCATCCCTGGAGGGGTCTCCAAGCCCTGGAGCTGTGGGGTGAGGGACAGGGGTCAGTGGGGCCCTGCCGGTGCCGGGGGAACACTTGCACCAGATCCTAAAGGTCTCTTCCAACCCGAATGATTTGATGATTCTTCTTCCCCGGTTGTGTCCGAGGACCTTTCCCTAGTTATGAGGATCCTAGTTGTATCCCTGAGGGTCCCCATCCCATGGGCTCACGTGGGAGCTGCGCTTCCTTGGAGCCAGAGCAGCGTCGCTGGGGCCCTCCGGACAGCAGCTGGGACTGTCCCAAGGAACCAGCAGCCCTCCGGCCCCCAGCAAAGCCCTCGTGTTGGGTCCCCGCTCCCTAAGGCCAACAGACACGTCCCATAAGCCAGGAGCTGGCCCCGGGGCGCGGAACCCCCAGCGCGGGGTCGGCGCTGGCGACGCTACTGCCCGCTGGATGCTGCCGCCTTGAATTAGGTCAGGCTGGCAGCTCGGGCTGGGCTCAGCTCCACCAGCCCCGCGGATTGATGGCTCGTGGCAGCCACCCGGGCAGGGGGAGGATGGGGCTGCGCCCAGGGCACCGTGGGCCAGCGGGGAGCTGAGGACGTGGGGTGTCACTGTGTGGAGGATGAGGTGTCTCCTCATGGAGGACCAGAGATGTGATGTTTTGAAGGCACCTCCTTCAGGATCCACCAGGATCAGATGAATGAGGTGTCAGGAGAGGCTGCAGAGAGACCCAAGGGAGTCTTTGGGGTGCAGGTTTTCAGCCAGTGGAAGGAGCCACAGCGGCCACCAGGAACTTGAGTGCCAGTGGCATCATCTACCCGGGTGTCTTCTTCTAGCCCACTTCCAAGCCATGAAAGGAGCCTCTAAGGCAGCTGGGGAAGGCTGTTCCCAAGGGCAGGGAACAACAGGACGAGGGGTCCAGGCTGGAAGTTGGAAAAGGGCAGAATGAGGCTGGACAGGAGGAACAAGGTCTGGAATCTGAGGGTGGGGGATCCCTGAAACAGGCTGCCCAGAGACAGGGTGGAGCCCCCATCCCTGGAGCCACTCAAGGTCAGGCTGGCTGGGACCCTGGGCAACCTGATCGGGTGAGCGCTGGCCCTGCTTGGGGTAGGGGGTTGGACCGGATGCCCTCTGGAGGTCCCTTCCAGCCCTGTGATCCTACTCTGTGATCTGCTGCTCTCCAGCATTCGGGGGACGAAGCTGAGGAGGCGGATGGGTGAACTGGACAGGGTCCCCCCGCAGGGCTGGATCCTGGCGGAACCGGGCTGACAGCTCTCCCGAGAGGTCCATGAGGACCGTGAAGTCTCGTGAAGATGAGGACGGCTGAGACACGGGGGCAAAGCAGAGTCCTGGGCCAGCACAGGGTCCAGGAGAGGCTTTGGGAGCCAGACTGGGCACAGCTCAGAGCATCCCAGCAGGTGCCATCGCCCTGGAGCCACTCCTGGGGTGCCAAAGCCCACCCTGCCTCCCCCAGCAGCACCAAACCAACACCAGTCTCCACCAGTAACCCCCCTGAGGAGGAGCGTGTGATGTCAAAGCAGAGCTGGGACCCCCCCCAGACCTTCCTCAGTGCCCAAAGTCCTGCCTGGAGGCTGCAACGAGACTCTTCAACACGTTGTGCTCCTTAATCACCAGTAACACCAGGAGCTCTCCAGTTACAGCCCCAACAACCTTGGGAGATAATGAGATGAGGGACTTCCAGCTCCTTCGCCGGTTGATGAGATGCTCCTCCGTGCCTGGGCGAGCTCAGCCACTGGCCCCAGCACCGCCAGCCCCTAATGGACTGGGGAGGGCTCTGGGACAAGGAGGTTCTTCAGGGAATCCCCAGTGATTTTAGGAGCCACTGATGCCTGGCTGGGAGCCAGCAGGTCAGGGCTTTCCGATGGGGCAGAGAAAAACCTCTTTCCAAGGGGCTTGGAGGTGCTGATCTTTGCCAAGTTCTGCAGGAGGGATCTGCTGGAGGGTCAGGAGAATCTCCAGAGGGGTCTGGATGGGCTGGGTTGGTGGATCAAGGCCAGTTGTGTGATGGCTAAGTGCTGGCTCCTGCGTTAGGGTCACACCAAGCCCAGGAGTGGTCCAGTCTGGGGGCAGAGTGGCTGGAGACAGCGTGGGGAAAGGACCTGCAGGAGCTGATCAGCAGTGGCCTGAAGTGACCCAAACTGTGCCCAAGTAGCCAAGAGGCCAACAACATCCCGGCTTTGTCAGCACTGGGGTGGCAAGCAGGGCCAGGGCAGGGATTGCCCCCCTGTGCTGGGCACTGGGGAGGCCCCACTGTCACTCTTGGGGTCAGGTCTGGGCCCCTCTCTCCCTGCCAGAAGGACCTGGAGGGGCTACAGCAGGTCCACAGAAGGGGCTGGAGAGCAGGGAGAAGGGGCTGGAGAACTGAGGCGCAACTGGGGGTTGAAATGGAGAAAAGGAGGCTCAGGGGAGACCACCTCCCTCTCCACAGGTCCCTGACCTTCAGGAGCTTGGAGCCAGGTGGGGGTCGCTCTCTTCTCCTAGGAGGGAACAGCCTCAAGTTACCCCAGACGAGGCTGAGGTTGGCCCTGAGGAGCAACTTCTGCCCCACAAGAGATCCCCAAGCCCGGCCCAGGCTGCCCAGGGCATGGGGGCAGTCCCCATCCCTCTATTTTTGGGTGCTGGTGGTACCCACCAAGGTCCATCCCTGGTGCTGCCCTCCCATCCTGGGCATCCCCCAGTCCCCCGAGGTTCTGTGCCCCCCGCTGTACCCAACATCCCCCCCAGAAACCTCCCGTAGGAGCCTGGCTGGTTCTTCTCTCCCTCTCCCACTGCGCTGATGGTCTCTCAGGAAACAGACTCCTTTTTCTTCCCCCCTTAAGTCTTCCAGCAGTTCAAACCCTCAAATCCTGGAGCACTGGGAACTGACTGGCAGCCCCAGCAGAGCGGAGCCCTGAGCCCTCACACAGAGGAACTGGGACATCCCTAAACCATCCGGACTGGGAGCAGACTGGGAGCATCGGCCAGGCAGCAGCAGCCACCAAGGAGCAGTCCCAGCACTTCCTGGTAGGGGATACTGGGGGTGACTGGTACGAGGTCACTGCATGATGGGGGCAAGTGGGGCCCTGGTTGCTCCCCACCTGCTTTGCTTGGGTGTGGGGGGACCATGGCAGCAGGGAAGGGGTCCGGCTTCGCCGCTCCTTTCCCTCTGCTCGCCCTCACTTTGCTGGCTCCATGCTCCAAATCACTGAATCAGAGGGTTGGAGGGGACCTCCAGAGGGCACCCAGTCCAACTCCCAGACACCCAGCAGGGCCAGCGCTCCCCAGAGCCGGTTGCGCAGGGCCCCAGCCAGCCTGACCTTGAGTGGCTCCAGGGATGGGGGCTCCACCCCGTCTCTGGGCAGCCTGTTCCAGGGATCCCCCACCCTCAGATTCCAGACCTTGTTCCTCCTGTCCAGCCTCACTCTGCCCTCTCCCAGCTTCCAACCAGGACCCCTCGTCCTGTCCTTCCCTGCCCTTGGGAACAGCCTTCCCCAGCCCTCTGACAGCCCCTTTCAGGGGTTGGAAGGTCACTGTAGGGCCACTGTGCCCAGTGCTGGTGGTGCCAGCAGTGCCCAGTGCTGGATCTGGATGGCACCAGCATCTCTGCTGGGTGCTGGGTATCACCTGGGTGACCCCCCACAGGTACTTTGGGGTTAACAAGTGACTCCTGTGAAGCAGAGGGAAAGCTGTGAAATCGTGAGATTATATAAACGGTGCCGGAGGCAGCCGCAGCAGAGCCAGGGAGGAACTGCTGCTGGTGGGAAAGGCCTTGGAAGATGCAGGGAGACACTGATGCCAGGTGCCAGGGTCCTGCTCAGCCCCAGCTCCTCTGGGACTTGACCCTGCTGCTGCCATGGGGTTGCTGCCAAGGGAAGAGGGAGGTGGCAGAGCTTGAGCCCCCCAGGAACCCCCTGGCGATGGCCCTGCCCAGCCCATCCTGCACCTCCATCCTCCCTCCCACAGTGATGGAGGGATCATGGTGGATCAGGCTGGACTTGACGATCTCAGAGGTGTCTTCCAGCCTGAGTAACTGATTCTGTGGGTGACGGGGATGAGACAACCCTCTGACATGGCCAGCAGCATCCTCAGGACCGTGGAAACTTTGGGTGTTGGGACAATCTTGGTGCCCCTCCAGTGACCCCAGAGCTCACAGAACCCCGAGCTGAACCGGGGGCTGGTTTCACTGCAGGTCCCTGCAGCACGTCCAGGGCCAAAGCACTGCTGGCTGAGCGAGAAACACTTAGAGGAGCCGCGGAGTCCAGCCCACAGGCAGTGCATCCCTGCCCACAGCCCCCACGCTGGAACTGGGACCAGTGGAGCACCGTGACTCTGCTGCAGGCCTGGCTCGGGACTCCCCGAGCCCCGGCGCTGATTGCCTGGCTGAGGTTTCTCCTCGTCCCGCAGCGGCTCCTCTCCTGCTATCGCCGAGCTCATCTTACCAGGGCGCCTCCTCCAGCCTGTCCCGGAGCCGCGGGGCTGCTGGCGGCTCCGCTCCCCAGAACGGACGGGAAGGCGCCCAGCCCGTGGTGGGGGGGTCCCTGGGGCGCCCTGCTCGTGGATCGCGGTGACGCCGACGGGGCGGGCAGGGACAGAGAGCTCAGCGGCTCCCTCCGGTTCCCTCGGCAGCGGCGATGCGAGCGATGGCAGACCAGGCTGCGGCGGCACTGGACGCGTCCCCGGCCCCGAGCCCGTCGCTGGGCTCCCCCTGGCGCGGGGACACCGACGGACCGACAGCCCAGCCCGTCGACTCCAGGGAGGATGCCGGCGGCGGCCGGGATGTCTGTGGGTTGACTTTCACCGCGGCCCGGGACACAAAGCGGCCCTCCTCGCCCCAGCCCGGGGGGATGCTCCTGGCTGACCTCCCGCGAGCCCCGCAAGCCCGGCTGAGCCCGGCCAAGTCCCGCACGGCCCCGTCGTCCCCCAGCGTCTCCCCGTCGGAAAGCCGGGCGGCCCTGCTGCGGCTGCGGGAGGCCAGGCTGGAGGACACCAAGAAGCGGCTGTCGGAGGCCATGCAGGAGCCCCTCAGCCGCCTGAGCCGGCTGATGGCCGACGAGGGCAGCCCCCCGCCCCAGGGGAAGGCTGCGGGGCAGGAGCTGGGGGATCACGGGGGCCGCCAGGCGCGGGACTGGAGCCCCTGGGAGCCCACCGGGAACTGCCGCTACGAGATCTGCTCCTACGGGGACGTGATCCAGGTGGTGGAGGTGGCCCAGCGGGATGCTGAGCCCCCCGCCGAGGAGGAGCCGCCACCGGCACGGCCGGGGGGCACCGTGCCAGGGAGAGCCCTCATCTCCATCGCCCTCCTCGCCTACAGCTACTTCATCGTGCCGCTGCCGCCCTACGCCGCCAGCCTCTGCCTGGGGCTCGTCTGCGGGCTGCTGCTGGGCTTCCTCGCCATCCTCCTCCTCGTGATGAAGGCTCCGGTGGTGGCACGAGGACCGCAGGGCCCTCTGCGCCCCAAGCTGCTCCTGGGAGAGCCACGGGAAGCCCACCACCTCCAGGTAGGAGAAGGGGTGATGGCTGGTGGCCACAGCCCGAGGTGCCGGGTGCTGCCCCGAACGGTGCCGGGGAACCAGCTATCCCCCATCTCCCCCGACCCAGGGCTGGATGAACCAGCTGCACGTCTACGACCCCGAGCTCTTCCACCCGTCGCTCACGCACTCGGTGCTGGCCACGCTCAACGGGGCTACCCTCAAGCTCTCCCAGCCCAAAAGCAACATCCCGCGCCGAGCCGCCTTCGAGGAGGAAATCCTCGAGGCCACCTTCGTCAGCCACCGCTACTACGACCTCACCGACGCCAAGGTGAGTCCGGCAGGGCGGGGGATCCTCCTGGAGGCTCCCCCCAACACCCCCCAGCCGGGTCCAGCCTCACCCCTGCTCTGGGTGCTGCAGGTTTTCCTCTGCCCCCACAACCTGGCCCGAAAGCGGACGTGGAACAAGAAATACCCCATCTGCATCCTCTTCCCCGAGGCGGCGCAGCCGGGGGGCAGCAGCGGCGAGGAGCCGGACACGGAGCTGCCGAGGGACGAGGGGGTGAAGAGGGTGCTGACAGCAGGGCAGGAGGCCCCCGGGGACAGTCGCGAGCGGTGCCTGTACCTCTTCGGGAGGACAGGCAGGGAGAAGGAGGAATGGTACCAGCACCTCTCGCGAGCCTCCCGCCCGGCGCCCGGCAGCAGCCACGGCGAGGCCAGGGCGGGTGAGAAGAGGGTCTTCGTGCTGGGATGGATCCGGGTGGGAGCGGGGAGGATGGAGCACGTGAGCTTGGGTGGAGATGGAGGAAGCAAAGCCGGGAGGATCCCTCTCTCCAGCACAGGGTGGGTGCTCCCGTCACCGGCATCGCCTCCGGTGCCATTCTGAGCCGCTCCCGTGCGCAGGAGCAGGACCAGCCGCGCACAGCAGCGGCAGCAGCAGCGCAGGGAGCACCGAGGACATCCCATCCGCTGTCCCACCCAAGGACCTGGCGGGACGCGTCCGACAGAAGATCTTCCTGGACTACAGCAGCTACATGGCCCAGTTCATGCCGGCGCAGGGCAGGGGCAGCCCGGAGCGGAGCCCCTCTCACGGGGCACTGCACAGCCCCACGGCCACACAGGTGAGGGGCAAGTCCCGCTCCAGGAGAGGGGTGCAAGGGCTAAGTGGGGGCTGCGTGCAGCCACTTCCAGTCTGGGGCTTCATCTCCACCATCCCAGCACCACAGTTTGAGCAGCCACCATGACTCAGGGTTCCCAATCACTTCTGGGGCCACCTCAGTCCCAGGTCTTCTGTCTTTTCTGGAGAGAAGGCGGCTGAGGGGAGACTTTACTGCTCTCCACAGCAAGAGTGGAGAGAGGTGGGGGTCGGTCTCTTCTCCCCAGGCACCGGCAATAGGACAAGAGGAAACAGCCTCAAGTTGCTCCAGGGGAGGGTCACGTTGGCCACCAGGAGAAATCTCTTCCCTGACAGAGTGGTCAGCGAATGGAACAGGCTGCCCAGGGAGGAGGGGAGTCGCCGTCCCTGGAGGGGTTCAAACACCGAGTAGCTGTGGCCCTGGGGGACCGGACTCAGTGGGCAGGGTGGGGTTGATGGTTGGACTGGGTGAGCTGGGAGGCCTCTTCCAAGCGGAACGCTGTCCCCCCGCAGCCCGGCGAAGACGTGGCTGGGCGCAGCGAGCTGTGCGTGGCCTGGCTGAACGCGCTGGTGGGACGCGTCTTCTGGGACTTCCTGCGGGAGCAATACTGGGCCGACCAAGTGTCCAGCAAGATCCAGAAGAAGCTGAGCAAGATCAAGGTGAGCAGCAGCAGCATCGCTGTCCCCGGGGCCTTCTGGGGCTGGGGTGACCATCCCCGTGTGCTTTGCCTCCCTCAGCTCCCGTATTTCATGAATGAGCTGACGCTGACAGAGCTGGACATGGGCACATCCATCCCCTCGGTCCTCAGCACCTCCAGCCCCACCATCAACGACCGAGGTACGAGCCCCGCCGAGCAGCAGCGAGCCCCCTCTCCAGCACAGGGAGGTTTGAGCAGAGCCACGAGCAGCCCGTGGTCCTGGCGGTGCTGCCAGGGGCTCACGCCATCCCTCTCCCCGGCAGGGCTCTGGGTGGACATGGAGGTCACCTACAGCGGCTCCTTGCAGATGACACTCGAAACAAAGATGAACCTCTGCAAGCTGGGCAAGGAGAGCGCTGCAGAGGAGAGCAGCCCGGCAGAGGCGGGAGCAGAGGGGTAAGGAGACCGTGTAGCAGGTTTCATCCTCCTCCTCCTCCTCTTGCCTGGGTGTGGGCAGAGGGTGCCGGCCCCAGGACAGCCCTGTGATGCTCCTCGGGGCTCACAGGGCCAGGCCACGGCTGATCCTGCTGGCAGACAGCGACGCCGAGTCATCCAGCGCTGGCTCCTCTGACGAGGAAGACGTCGCTACCGCAGAGCCCACGGGAGCCCTGGGGGTCCCACCGCCCGGCACCGAGGGGTAAGGGGCTGTTTGGGTCTGCACCACGAGGAGATGCTGGTTTCCCCAGGAAGGCACCCACAGGCACATGGTGGCAGCTCTGCCCAGAGGAGCCCTGTCCCTGTGGGGGGCTGTGGGATGGCAACAGCCAGCAGAGCTCCCCTCGCTCCAGCCACGTCAGCGGCAACAGCACGAGCCGGAAGATCCTGCGCTTCGTGGATAAGATTGCCAAGTCCAAGTACTTCCAGAGGGCCACCGAAAACGAGTTCATCAAGAAGAAGATCGAGGAGGTCTCCAACACACCGCTGCTGCTGACCGTGGAGCTGCAGGAGCTGGCTGGCACCTTGGCTGTGAACATCCCCCCACCGCCGACAGACCGAGTCTGGTACCTGCTCTTCTTCCTCCCGTGTGGGGATCCTCAGGCATCCTCCTTCCAGCTTCCTGCGGCTCAGCTGAGGGGCTTTTGGAGCTTCTGATGGCTTCTGCCTCTTTTCCTTCCTCTCGCAGGTACAGCTTCCGAGTGCCACCGCAGCTGGAGCTCAAGGTGTGCCCGAAGCTGGGCGAGCGGGAGGTGACCTTCCTCCACGTCACCGAGTGGATTGAGAAGAAGCTGCAGCATGAATTTCAGGTGCCTGGTTTTTTAAAGGCCTCAGCAACACCTCAGGGCCAACCTAAACCTCCCCTGGGAAGAACCTGAGGCCGTTTCCTTTCACCCTGTTGCTTGTTCCTTGGGACAAGAGACCGATCCCCACCTCGCTGCAACCTCCTGGCAGGGAGCTGCAGCAAGAGAAGGTCTTTAAGGAGTGAGTCCAAGACCTGTTCTCTGACCCGAGCTCCTGCCAAGGCCACTTCCCAGCAGATGTGTCACCAGTCCCTGCCCTTCAAACTCGCTGACCTGTTACCCTGGATTCCTCTTTCCAGAAAATCCTGGTGATGCCAAACATGGATGATCTCATCATTCCCATCATGAGCTCTGGCCTGGATCCTCAGCCACCCACGGGGGAAGTGCCCAGGGACCTGCCAGCCAAGGGAGAGAAGCAGTTCTGAAGCACAGCCCCAGGGGCAGCGACACTCCACAGAGCTCAGGGACCTCGCTGGGACATGGGGCCAGCCAGGGCCTGGCCATGCAGCGGGATCTGAGCAGCTCGGTTCATCTCATCCTCAGCACTTCTGTAGATGAGCCTTCTCCTTAAACCCTCCAAGCACACGGTCAGAGCAGAACCAAGCCCAGGGCAGAGCGTTTGCTGGAGACCTAAGAACTTCACGCAGCTCCTCCCAGGTGCCCAGGACTCGTGGTCAAGGGGGGCAGCTCTGGAGCAGCGGAGGGCTGGATTTTCCACTGTCTGGTTCCCCAGGAGGGTGCAGGACGCCCAGACCGGTTCTGCACTGAAGGAGCTGTGACCAGGCTGATCCAAGACACCCAGGACACAGCGTGCCCTCCCCGCAGGCAGCTGGACTGCACGGAAAGCGGGGTGGGAAGCGAGTCCTGAGCCTGAATAAATCCATCCCTGCATGTGTGTGTGTGTGAGGCAGCGAGACCGGGCACAGCGTGGCCCTGGATTCCCAGTGGAAACTGGGACAAAAGTGCTGCTACCTGTCTGCTCTCCTCTGGAAGGGGAGCACCTTGCTTTGGGTGAGTGCAGGGGGAACATAAATCCCTGGGCAAAGGAAAGGCTGGACCCATAGGACAGAGCTGGCACTTGGCCCTCCCATTAATCCCTGTCCACACAGACCAGCCCCAGGTGCTACTTGTTCCATCCCCAGTGGCTCAGGAGTCTCAGGGGACACTGGCAGCACTGGAGACAGGCAGGAAAACCATCCTGAAGGAAGGCAGGTGGCAGGAACAGCTCGAAGCCTCTTTATTGAAGGTGCCCAGCAGGGTAACCTCACAAACCTCAGTCCCTACAGATCTTCCTGTGCTCCTGGCTTTGTATTCACCAAGTGTTTCTTCTGAGGGCCCTGGAAGAGAGCAGAGAGGAGAGTTGGCAGTGGCAGACAAACCTTGCCTGAAAGGCTGTGGGGAGCTGAATGGCAGCTCTTCCTGCTATTCAGGGCTGCTGCAGGCTCCTGCAGCTCTGCAGCAATCGGGAGCAGAGCCAAGGGTTTGTTTCTCTGGGCGGCACAAAAGCAGCTGCAGAACAGCAATGAGTGACCTGCCCCGAGCCAGGTGGGTTGGTCTGCAGTCAGGGACACAGAGGGGAGCAGTGGCCGAGCTGCTGCATGAGCCCTGAAGGAGGAACAGACCCTCCTCAGCGATTTCAGCAGGGCCTGAGCTGTTCTATCAGCTAAGGAATGGAGTTGTCCCACCCCCAGCCAAGTCCCACGGGGCAAGAATTGCATGTGGCCCTCTGCTTCCAGCCAAAGGTAGAGCTTTACTGCAGTAAAAGGGGGAAAATCTCAGCCCAGAGCAGAAAATGGCAAAAAACCCAGCTGCAACCAGCGAAACCAGCTCCTGCTCCAAACGCCCCCCTCAGCCACTCAGGACTTGCAACAACAGCAAGAGCAGAGCACAGGGCGAGTTCCTAACGCTGAGATAAAGGAAATCAGCTTAAGCTTAAAGAGCTCTGCAGAGGCACTGCACAGCCAATCCCCCTCCGGGGGCTAAGGAGGCTTAGCCAGCTCCACGCGGGATTTCCCGCTGACGGGCCACATCCAGACACTCCTGACGCCTGCGTCGTGTCCCAGCAGCTACTCCTCTCCGTTCCTCTCGCTGAAGGCCTGGTTTACCTCATCCTTCCTCAGCCTTCCCTCCAGATTTACACAGCAGCCTGCACTAGGGTGAAAAACTACTGGAGAAACTCCGCTTGCTCTGGGTTTATTTAAACTAGCTCCTGTTCTAATGCCCTGGGTTTAAGAAAAATCTACTGCCTGGCCTCTCCAAAAGCCTCCTGACAAAGGAGTGTCTGAATTTGACCCGGCCTTTGCCTCTGCAGCAAGAGCAGAGCTGTAAATCACCGCGAGCAAGTCAAAGCGGCCCACAACGAGGGGTGAAAGGACCACGTGTCCCTGCGTGGCGCCTGCCAAGGGAGCCGCTTGTGTCAAACACCCCGCGGGGAGCGGAGGCCGCCCGGCCAGCTGGCGGCTGCTCCAGGAGCTGGGCTGCGGCGGAGCGTGGCTCTGCGGAGCGTGGCTCGGCGGAGCGTGGCTGCGGCGGAGCGTGGCTCTGCTCACTCACCATGAAAGCTCGCTTCTCCTGGGCCGTCTGGAAGCGGCCGTGGCCAAACTTGGACGTGGTGTCGATGAACTTGAGCTCAATGGCCTCCTGCGAGCGGCGGCTCGTGTGCACCCGGAGGGACTGGGAAAAGAGGAGTCGCGCTGCGTCAGGCGGAGCGCTGCGGCTCTAGGCCACCACAGCCCCCCGCAGGCTACAGCCACGGGGAGGAGGCGCTGCAGAGCCTCTGGCAGGAAGGGACCTGGGGGTTCTCATCGTGCCCAGGTGGCCAAGGTGGCCAACAGCATCCTGGCCTGGATCACAACAGGTTAAGCAGCAGGAGGGAGGTGATGGTGCCCCTGTACTCTGCACTCCTGAGGCCACATAGAATCATCGTGGCTGGAGAGGACCGCCAGGATCATCAGCCCAGCCCTCAGCCCAACAGCTCCTTAACCCCTAGACCACGGCCTCAAGTGCTCAGGCTACTCGGCTTTCAAACCCCTCCAGGGATGGGGACACCACCACCTCCCTGGGCAGCCTGGTCCAGTGCCCAACCACTCTCTCAGCAAAGAACTTCTTCCTCAGTTCCAATCATGCTTCCTTCCCTCACAATCTGCTTAAGGCCAAGGTTTCCATCTCCAGGAAGTCCCTCAAGCACTCACAGCTTCTGCCACCAGAGAGAGCACAACTATCTGAACACTGCCACAAACCCCACGGTCCCAGTGGTCCCAGTGACCACCCCACCGATGGGCCCTCTGCAGCCTCTCCCTGCCCAGCACGTGGAGGCAGCAGCACTATCCGCGTGGTGAAGGTGGTCACGGAGGGCTCCCCAGCCGCGCTCTCACCTTGCGGAGGGTGAGCACACGCTTCTTCGTGCCCACAACGCAGCCCTTCAGCATGATGAAGTCGTTGTTGACCTCCCCGTAGTGAGGAAAGCCGCCCTGTGGGGAGAGGCAGAGGGAAGGCTGGTGGCTGGGAGAGCTGGAGGGGAACAGACGTGTCCACAGGTGACACTTGCTAAGGAAGAACGTAGTGACTGAGACAGCCTGAAGGCACTCAGCACCCTTCAGGTTGTCTACTCAGGACCGGCAGAGCATGGCAGCTGCCACCCTATGAAACCTTGGGGGGACCAGTAAAGCACAGTAACCCCACTGCCTTCTGTGGAGGATGAAGGGGGCCAAAAGCAGAGCTGGCCAAACTCATGAGTTAACAATTCTGAATGATCGAGGTGGTTTTTTAAAGCAACAAACAGATTTTAAACATCATTTCCACTTCTTTTTCTGTTTTCATGAAGTTCTTGGCTCCTCCTCAAAGTTAGAGGTCTACTAATGGGCCTAAAAACCACCTCAGAGAGATGGTTTTCCCTGCCCAAAACACGAGAAAAGGAATTTCAGGGAATTCCCTACAAAGCACTTCCCATCCAGCCAAGGAATCACCCCCTGGCTTGGATTCCTGCGGCACCCCTTCAGCCCTCACCATGGGTGTAATGGTCTTCTCGGTGATGTCGTAGTTGGTCGAGGCGTTGTTCTTCACCACTTTGCCATCCTCCACGTGGATCCCGTGGCCAATGCGGTAAATCTAGGAAGAGAAAGGAGCTGGAGAGCCCTCACGGAGGGAAGTCGCAGGGATAATGGGGTTCTCCCCCTCACGATGGGTGCCCTCGTGCAGGGAACACGCAGCAGGAAAGCTCTGGAGAACAGCAGCCCTGCAGATCCTTGGGGAAACATCTAAGAAGCTGAGCAAGAGGTCAGAGGAAAGAAGGATGGTGGCAGCAGGGGAGGAAGGAAGGTGCAGGGGTGCTCTCTGAGCAAGCCCAGCTGGGCTGTACCTTCTTGTTGAGCTCCGTGCGGTGGTGGTAGCCCTTCTGGCCAGCCCGAGCAATGGAGTAGCCAACCCGGGCCGGGTGCCAGGCTCCGATGCAGGCGACTTTGCGCAGGCCCTTGTGCGTCTTCCTGGGGAGCTTCTTGGTGTGCCAACGGCTCGTCACCCCTGCAAGTGCGACCAGACACGGCGGTGAGACCGAGCCGGGGGCGTCAGGGCTGCTGCCTGAGTGCTGGGGAGGGAAGAGTCTTGTCACTCTGCTGCAGATCTCAGAAGACACCGCGTTGGAAGGAAACCAAGAGCTGTCACCACTGCGAGAGGCCAGAGCCCAGAACAGTTCTCACTTCCCGTGGGACTCATCAGACTGCAGGATGCTCCTGCTGAGCCCAGAAACACCTCCACCCCCGTGGGGTTTGTGAGAAGCCAAGGGCTTTACGTGCTCAATGTCTCAGAGCCTCCTGGGAGGGCTCAGCGTGACAGCCAACACGGCCCTAACTGGGGCTGAGGAGACCAGGCTCTGCCAAAACAACACTGTGTGTTGTGGCTGAGGTTCAGAGGCTCTTTGCCACCCCGCTGCTCACTACGCCGGAGGGTTATCCTCTCCCCCAGCACTACCTTCTGCGCTGAGAAGGACAGAACCAAGCCCCTAGCAAGGGCGTCCCCGCTCCGCACCTTTCATGCCATGCCCCTTGGTCACACCGATGACATCAATCATCTCATTCTGGCTGAAGACACTGTGCACAGAGATCTGCTTCTCCAGCCTCTCACGAACCCAGTCAACCTTCTCGGCCACCGTGCCGCCGTTCAGCTGGATCTCCATCACGTGGGCCTTCTTCTGCCGCAGTGGGAGCAGCTTCATCTGCGGTAGACACTGCGTGAGGGCAGAACATTGCCCCTCCTGGACCTCCTCTGGTTGTGCTCCACCTCTGCTTCCAGACCAAGCTGTTGCCCCTACTTCCCATCACGAGGTGCCTTGGTTCTCTCCCAGTCCCAGCTCCCCGTGCAAAGTCCCTGCCAAATCACCACAGCGGGACTTGGAGGGTCTGTGCCAGCCCCACAAGAAGCCTTGAGCCCGCCTAGCTCTGCCCCAGGCTCCAAAGCAGCTGTGAACTCAAGGGATCAGCATGAAAATGAGCTCTGTGCATCCACCAAGCAGCATCTGGCAAAACTTGCCCGCCTGTGGGTTATTTCTGCCCAAACATTTGACACCAGTGGCTAATTCGAGGTGATCATGGGGCCTGAGGTCCCTTGCTGGCACAGGGCTCACCATCTGATGAGGTTCTGCACACTCTGCTCTCCTCCACAGCTCCGTGGGCCCCCAAGTGTGTGAGCTGCAGAGCCCTGCAGCAGCTCCACAGCTCAAAGGGACAGGGCTGGTGCCAGGAGCCGGAAAGGTCAGCCAGCACCTCCCATCGCCTGCTTGCCCTGTCCCACACCCTCTGACCAGCACAGAATCACAGGCTGGCCAGGGGTGGGAGGGACCTTAAAGATCACCCAGTCCCAACCCCCCTGCACAGGCAGGGACACCTTCACTAGAGCAGGTTCCTCAGGGCCCCAGCCAACCTGGCCTTTAACCCTGCCAGGGATGGGGCAGCCACAGCTGCCTTGGGCAACCTGCTCCAGCATCTCCCCACCCTCACAGCAAAGAGTTGGTTCCTCATGGCCAACCTCAGTCTTCCCTCTTCCAGTCTGGAACCCTTTCCCCTCAGCCTCTCTCTACCTAACCCTGTCAAAAGCCCTCCCCCAGCTCTCTTGTAGCCCCCTTCCTTCAGAGATTGGGAAGCTGCTCAAAGGTCACCTGGGAGCCTCCTCTTCTCCAGGCTGAACAACCCCACCTTGCTCAGCCTGTCCTCACAGGGCAGGAGCTCCAGCCCTCTGAGCACTGGAGTTGCTCTCCTCTGATCAGCTGCCAGGAGCTCTGTGTCCTTCTGATGTTGGGGACTCAGAACTGGACCTGGGACTCCAGGTGGGGTCTCACCAGTGCAGAGCAGAGGGGGAGAATCCCCTCCCTCGACCGACTGTCCCTGCTTCTTTTGCTGCAGCCCAGGACACGGTTGGCTCTCTGGGCTGCCAGCACTCACTGAGGGCTCCTGTTCAACTTCTGCTCCACCACCACCTCCAACTTCTCCTCAGGGCTGTCCTCAATCCTTTCTCCTCCCAGTCTGTATTTGTGGATGGGATCCCCTCAGCCCAGGGGCAGACCCCTGTTGAACTTCATGCAGGCATCTGCCTGCTCAGCCTTTTGCAACCCCAGCAAGGCACCGCTGTGATCCCAGCTCCAGCCCCTCACCTCTCTCCCGAGCTGAGGAAGCCCCTGAGCCCCCCACTTTGCCCACCCCACAGCGCGAGGCTCTGACCTGCGTGTGCATGATGACACGAATAACCCTGCAGTACTTCTTGATGGCTGTAAAATCCTTCTCCAGCTGCTTTTTGCCAGCCTCGTCCTGCCACTTCTTGCAGTACTTGGTGAACGCCTTCTTCTTGCTCTTGTGCCTACGACAAAGCACCCAGCTGAGCCCCACTGTCCCCCAAGCCCAGCAGATCACCCTGACAGGCACTTCCCTGCAGGCACAAGGTACCCGTGGGACACCCTGAATCTCCTCTGACTGTGAGGCTGCAACAGAGGGTTTTGAGGTGCAAAAGAACACATGAAAAGGGTTTTTTTCCTGAGGAACTCAGTTGTCTCCCACTGACTGGCCAAGTGCCATCAAAATACAAAGACAAAATCAGAGCTAAGGAGGACGCAGGCTCCAGCAGCAACCAGAGAGCTGTGTGGTGGGTGGATCTCTTGCAGGAGAGACGATTCTACAGCTATGAAACACATGTTTCCACGTCCCTCTCCGTCGCTGTGGGATTTGGGGTGCTGCTGTTTACAAGGGTCACATTCAACAGCAATTTTTGCCCTGATAAACCTGGTTTGAATCCCTTAAAGAGGTGCCCCAGTTCAAGTATTCCAGCAGGACGGAGAGAGGATGGGCTCTACAAGTAGGAAAGGGGACCCGCAGCACGCGCTGCCATGCGATACGGCGCGGGGTGTCGGCAGAGTTCAGCTATGAGAGGGCATTTCCATATTCATGTGCTGACTCCCAGCGCCCCGCTGCTAGCAGCAGCTCTGTGCATGACTAAGTTAACAGCTTCACTCCATCCCGGAGCCAGCTGCTGGGAGCTGAGCTGTCTGCAGGGGCTGGGTATCACCTAGAGCCCGTGGAGAAGACCAGTGAGGTCCTTCCCGCTCACAACCCCATGCCAGGGGCCCGCCCCAGCCGCGGGGGCACCTACCAGTTCTTGTAGAAGCGCCGTCGGCACTCGTCGCTGATGTGCTCAGCAAAAACTGTCTTGAAGTTCCTCAGGCCCTTGGGTGTGTCGATGTACCCCACGACCCCCACCACCACCATCGGGGGCGTCTCGATGATGGTCACAGCTTCCACCTCCTCCCTCTTGGACAGCTCTGCAAGAACAGCAAAAGGAGTTGGTGTTCAGCATCATCTCAGATCATCATTCCCTGAAGACAACTGTGGCTCCAGCCCTGTTATAAACTTCCCCAGGAAGATGCTCCAAGCCCAGGGCTTCCTAACATCCAACCTAACCCTCCCCTGGCAGCTTCAGGCTCTGCCCTCTCGTCCTGGTGCTGGTTGCATGGGAAAATAGCCTGACCCCCACCTGACTCCAACCTCCCTTCAGGTTGAGGTGGAGAGACAGAGGAGGTCTCACCAAGAAGCCTCCTTTCCCTCCTGGATGGGTCTCACACAGACTCATGATGTTAAGGGTCTGAAGCACCCTTGAAAGATCATCCAATGCAACCCCACCCCTGCACCCACCAGCAGCCTGCATCCACCAGCCTTACTGAGGCCAGGCCTGTGCACCTCCCGCACGATGTGTGTCATCCCAGCTTTGTAGCCCAGGAAAGCCGTCAGGTGGACTGGTTTGCTGGGATCATCCTTTGGCCACGACTTCACCTTCCCTCGGTGGCGACGGCTTCTCTTGTGAGGGAGGAAGCCCAGGTGGCCGTGCCTGGGAGCAGAGAACTTGCGGTGGGACTGCGGAGAGAAATCATGATGGGCTTCACTTGCAGGTCCGAGATGACGTTGGGACCCAAAGCACAACAGCCCTTCTAACATGCTGGAGCGATCTGGACTTCTCCTTGATTACCAAGGAAAACTTGGAAGAGGATGTTCAAGCTTCCATCATGTGCACGGAAGGATTTAGTTCATTTCTGGACAAATTATGCCAATTAACTACAAAAAATCACCCTGAGTATGAGCTCCCTCCTTCTGCTTGAGGACTCTGAAGGAGAAATAGGTCCTTCACAAGCTCTGCCCTTCAGTGATGTTAAAGAGGAAGGTTTATTTTGTGTTCTGCTGCACCAGAAGAACCTGCTCAGAACTCACGGCTTTCGTGCCGTCAAGGCAAGCGGCACCAAACAAGCACACGAAACGGGAAAGGATGCCCAAAGGAATCGGGAATAAGAACATGCTCAGGTTAAAAGTGCACCTTGCACACCAAATTAGAAGAGCTAAATATATAAGCCCCCATCGCAAGGTCATGCTGAGCCAGGCAGGGAGAAAGCAACAGCGTTTTCGGGACGTAGACAGGTTCTCAAACAACGGTCTTCGAGGCAGAGGAGCTGGGGGTCAGCCCAAGCAGTGAAGGGCTGGATCTGCATTGTCTGCAGCTCCCTCCTTGCTCACATTCAGTGCTGACACCTGGCTGCACTCTCTACCGAGGTTATTTTCCAGCCTAGGTGGAGCATGTTGAGCTCAAACTCATGTCAGCAGTGCTCTCACAGGTCTCACCCCAGCCCTGCGCACAATGGAAAGGTAGCAGCGCCCAGCTGTACAAACCATGGAACGTCTTCAGCGCGGGTCAGCCGCAGAAGGAGGGCTGTCAGCAAGAGGCTCCCCCGTCTAATACTTAAGATGGTTATCGGTCTGAAGACACAAATTTAGCTCCCGGCTTCACCCGCTGCTGAATTCGTTTCATACTCGGCCAGGCTGGCAGGTTGTGCTGTGATAAAGGTCAATCGTGGCTGTCTCAGTTTACACTTCGGCCTCCTAAACGACTCAAACGTGGATAACAGCAATTAGGGTCAATTCCTAATGGGGTACCACTCACTCAGAGCTGGGGGCTGCTCAGCTGGACACCTGGAGGTCGATGTAGCCACAGACAGACTGGAAATCCTGCTGTTACAGAAAGCTTGGGGTTGGAAAAGACTTTCAGGAACTCTGAGTTTTCCCCCAGCCCCGTCAGGGCCCCACTGACCCCTGGCCCTCATCCCACAGCTCTGCAACCCCTCCAGGGATGGGGACTGCCCTCCTGCCCTGGGCAGCCTGGGCCAGGCCTGGGGAACCCCTGTGAGGCAGAAATTGCTCCTCAGGGCAAACCTCAGCCTCCTCTGGGGCAACCTGGGGCTACTTCCTCCTAGAAGAGACCGAACCCACCTGGCTCCAAACTCCTGCAGTTCAGGGGGCTGTGGAGTGCCAGAAGGTCTCGCTGAGCCTCCTGTTCTCCAGTTGAAGCCTTCCAGTTCCCCCTCAGAAGTTCTCCAGCCCCTACCATGGGCGCGCTGCAGCCCCTCCATGGCCTTCTGGCAGGGAGCGAGGGGCCCAGAGCTGGCCCCAGGATTGGCGGCGGAGCCTCCCCGCTGCCCAGCACAGGGCGGATGCCCCTTGGCCCGGAGCCCAGGGCCGGCACAGCCGCCCGCCACCGCCCCCCGCCCCGCACAGGGCCGCACTACAGCCCCCAGCGCCGCCCGCCGCCCCGCACAGGGCCGCACTACAGCCCCCAGCACCGCCCCCCGCCCCTCACAGGGCCGCACTACAGCTCCCAGCGCCGCCCGCGGCCCAGCACCGCCCCCTGACCCGCCCCGGGCCCGGTTGTGGCGCCGCCGCCATCTTGCGGGCGCAGCCTCGCGCCGCCTCCGCGATGTCCAAGGACAGCGACTGGGAGGCCTATAAGGTCCCTCCGACCCGCACTCCCGTCTCCGAGCGGGTCACCTCGTTCCCCAATCCCGTCGACTTCATCCAGACCGTCTTCAACTATGTGGTGGACACGCCCGTCACCTTCGTCCGAGGTCGGTAGCGGCGGGACGGGCCCCTGTGCTGGGGCAGCTGAGACGGGGCTGGTGTGGGGACACGGGGACGGGGTAAAGGCACAAGCATGTAGGGACAGGGAGGTGGGACACGGGGCATGTGGGACAGGGACTGGAACATAGTGGGGACACTGCAGGATACAGGAATGGGGACTGGAACACAGTGGGGGTGCAGGGACAGGCACTAAAACTGTGGAGATCCAGGGGGATCCAGGGACTGGAACACACTGGGGACACTAGGGGATAAGGAATGGGAACTAGCACACTGGGGATACTGGGGGTGCAGGGACATGGACTAAAACACAGTAGGGACACTGATGAGGACAAGAATTAGAACACAATGGGGACAGTGAGAACCTCACTGGGGACAGTGAGGGATACAGGATCTAGAACACAGTGGAATACTGAGAGATACTGGGACAGGCACCAGAACACACTAGGGGATAGAGAGACAAGGGCCAGAATACAGTGGGGATACTGGGGGATAGAGGGACTAGAACACAGTGGGGGTGGACTCTGGCACTGGGACACTGTGACAGACAACAACAGTGTGGACACAGGGACATGGGACACAAACCAGAGCATCTGGAACAGACAGGACACACAGCTGGGGCTGCACACAGGGCCCACTACCCTCGGCCAGGGGTGTGTGATCACAGCCTGTCACTGCAGAGTGGATAGAGCGCCAGCAAGCCAAGAACAAGTTCTACTATTACCACCAGAAGTTCCGTCGTGTGCCCGACCTGAGTGAGTGTCTGGAGGATGACTACCTCTGCTTCTTCGAGGCCGAAGCACAGTGGAAAAGGGACAGGTAGGGCTGTCCCCATGGCAGAGCCCACTGCACTCATTAGTGGATTCTGACAACTATAGCAGTTGACCTGAACTCTGTTTCTGTGGAGGTTTGGGTGTTGAGCAGCACCTCCTGCCCACCCTACTGCAATACCCATTCCATAGTCCTGCTGTCCCCCTGCTGAGCTGAGTCGGGGTGGCATCAGGACACATCCTTCTCCTTAGCCTGATTCCTGCCTTCATCGCCGTCTTCCCTGCAGGTTGGTTAATCAGGAAATTGTGGAAGTCATTCGGGAGAGGGTGAACGCATGCAAGCAGAGGGAAGGCCCCAACCAGTTCCAGAACTGTGCCAAGGAGGTACAGCTGCTGGCACAGGTCACCAAGACCTTCCAGGACATATGTGAGTATGGAGACAGCATTTTCTATGGGAGTAACAGAATAATCAGGGTTGGGAAACACCTCCTAGATCACGGCGTCCAGCCAGACCCACAACAACAAAAGACCTAAAGATATGATTGATCAACAAACATAAACTAACCCCCTCCATGCCTGCCTCTGGAGCAGGGTGTGAAGTACTGTGGCTACTCGTTTCTTAAACACCTCCAGGGATGGCTGTTCCAGTGCCCAACCACTCTTTCAGTAAAGAATTTCTTCCTAAGATCCAATGCAAACCTCCTCTGCCTCAACTTCAGGTCTTTTCCCCTGGGTTTGTCCTTAGTTCCTAAGAGGCCAATACCCACCTCTGTAAAATCTCCTTTCAGGGAGTTGTAGAGGGCAGTGAGGTCCCTCCTCAGCCTCCTCCAAACTAAGCCTGCCCAGCTCCCTCAGCCTCTCCTCATCCAACTGCTTCTCTAAACCACTCACGAGCTGGGTAGCTCTGCTCTGGACACATTCCAGCACCTCATATAATGAGGGGCCCAGAACTGAACGCAGTACTCAAGGTGAGGCCTCACAAGGGCAGGAAAACTTCCCTTCTTCTGCTGACCACCCTGTTTCTGATGCAAGGAAAGGGGGTGGCTTAACCCACATTCCACAGACTCCACACAGGAACAACAGCTCATTCCTTTGTAAAAGGTTTTTCAGACATTTACTTTCTCTTCAGATGGTGACCTTGGTGTCCACGGAACTGCAAGAACATGCCTGATGAAGCAGAAGCAGAGGATGATGGAGGAGAGGAAGAAACAAGAAGCAGCATCTCAGTAGATCCTCCACAGCGTGTCCAGTACTACATGTTGTACTTCTACAATAAACGCACAGCCCGGACAACCAGAATCTAGACTCATTCTTGTTTCCCCTCCAGAGCTGTCGTTCATCTCTGTGAATCAGGAACACTCTGCCCAACCTCAGTAGAGAATCTGGGGTGGAGCTGACCCTAAACCCCATTTAGGATTGATAAACTCACACCCTCTTGTACCACTGCACTCAGATCCTCGGCAGAGGTTTCCTGCACCCACCCAAGGCATCAACCATCACCCATTTCTCATTCACTGATCACTTTTATTGTCTCATACAAAACCCACTCAGGTGGTGGCCACAGCAGCTGCCTGGGTTCTCTGCACCGACACTCTGGTGTGAGTCTTCGCCAGGTGATCAGTGAACTCCTGCAAACAAAACAGTGACAGCATCAGCAGTTTGTTCTTATTCCCTTTGTCTTATTACAGCTACTGAAAGGAGGTTACAACAAGGCTGGTGCTGGTCTCTGCTCCCAAATTCCTAATGATAGGACAAGGGGAGATGGCCTCAAGTTGCATCAGGGGAGGTTTAGATTCAATCTTAGGAAGAAGTTCTTTGCTGAGAGAGTGGTTGGGTACTGCAACAGGCTGCCCACGGAGGGGTGGAGTCCCCATCCCTGAAGGGGTTTAAAAACTGAGTAGCTGGAGCACTTGAGGCCATTGTCTAGGGGCTGGGGAGCTGTTGGAATAGGGCTGGGCTTGCTGATCCTGGAGGTCCTTTCCACCCACAATGATTCTATGAAACCATTTTCAAGCACTCCCCAAAAGCAGGCTGCAACAACCCTACTACCCCCTGAGCTCTGCTCTCCCACTGCTAAATAACCATCTGAAAGAAGGAAGTGGAACCACAGAATCCTTCAAGGTTGAAGCTGAAAACAGCAGGAACACTGAGAGTACCTGGTAGGGAGACTTAGTGAACACAGTCTCTTTCCAGAGGTCTGGAGTCAGGTAGCTGTAGGTCTTGGAGATGGCATCGAAGGTGGCTTTAGCTGTGGACAGAGGTCAAACACAACAGTCACGACTACAGAAACCCACCGGGGAGGACCCACCTGCACAGTTCTGGCCGTGTAGAATTTGGGATGGAACAGAGAGACCATAGCAGGGTCCCTCTGATACAACAAACACAACTCCAGTTTCTTTCTCTCACCAGTTACGACAATTACACTACTGCAGGCAAGTGCAACCGCGCAGATTGGGAGAGGTTTCTTCACACAGAACAACAACTTCTTATAATCAACTGTTATAGGACTTCGGGATCACCCAAAGCAGAGCTGAGCACTGCACAAGGGACTAGGCATCACCAACAGCAGGGGCCGAGTACTGAAGAAGGGACCAGCGAGCACCAGCAGGAGATGAGCACTGCAGAAGGGGCCAGTGACTTCTGCCTGGCTGCTACAAGCTTTTGATTCAGATTTGAAAGAATAAATGTAGAGCTGAGCTACATGAAACCCTAAAGCTGTAGATTTTAACCGAAACTGAAGCTACAAGCTTTAACCTCAACTCACCAAAGTTGCCGAGGGTGGCCGTGCAGCCCCTGGCTGAGGTGTAACAGTCATCGATCCCAGCCATCATCAACAGCTTCTTGGGGACAGGGGCAGACACGATCCCTGTGCCGCGAGGGGCTGGGATCAGGCGCACCAGGACAGACCCACAGCGGCCAGTGACCTGCATGAACACAACTGGTTACAAGACACATCCCACACACCCAGACCCGACCCTGTAGTCACCCGCTGACCTTGCACGGCACTGTGTGGGGTTTGCCGATCTTGTTCCCCCAGTAGCCTCGGCGCACTGGTACGATGGACAGCTTAGCCAGAATAATGGCCCCGCGAATTGCGGTGGCGACTTCCTTAGAGCATTTCACACCAAGACCCACATGACCGTTGTAGTCCCCGATGGCAACAAAAGCCTGAAATAGGAAAGAATCAGAGCTTTAAGGATTGGAAGGGACCTCAGATCATCCAGTCCCATCCCTCTGACACAGCAGGATCCAGGCACACAGGAACATGGCCAGGAGTGCTTTAAACATCTCACATAGAATCACAGAACACTAGGGGTTGGAAGGGACCTTGAAAGATCGTCTAGTCCAATCCTCCCACCACAGCAGGATCCCCCAGATCCAGTTGCACAGGAACATGGCCAGGAGGGTTTGAAATGTCTCCAGAGAAGGAGACTCCACACCCCCCCCGGGCAGCCCCTGCCAGGGCTCTGGCACCCTCACTGGCAAGAAGTTCCTTCTCACATTGATGGGGAACCTCCTCTGCTCCAGCTAACACCCACTTCCCCTCATTCTATCATTGGGTGCCCCTGAGCAGAGCCTGGCTCCATCCTCCTGACACCTGCCCTTCACATATTGATCAACATTCATGGGGTTACCCCTCAGGCTCCATTTTCCCAGCTCACTCAGCAGGGAGATGCTCCCCTCCCTCCATTGTCTCTGTGGCTCTGTGCTGGACTCTCTGCAGCAGCAATGTGTCCTTCCGAACTGAGGGGCCCACAACTGGACACAACACTCAGATGTGGTCTCCGCAGAGCAGAATAGAGAAGGAGAACCTCTCTCCATCTCCTAACCATCTCCATTCTGACCCACTCCGTTAGCCTTCTTGGCCACCACTGCTGGCTCCTGGCCATCCTGCTGGCCACCAGGACCCCCAAGTCCCTTTCTCCTCTGCTGCTCTCCAGCAGTTCAGTCCCCACTCTCTACTGGTCCCTGGGCTAGGACTGTTCTTACCCAGATGCTAGACTCCAGGCTGTCCTGTTCATCAAAGCAGCACCAGCAGCAATGAAAGTGCTCCCTTGCAGCCTGCAGAGCCCAGCTCACAGCTCAAACAAGGAATCCTTCACTAATGGGACACGAGGCACAAGCAGCAAACAACCCCACACACTGCAAAAACCCAGCAAAACCCAGTCACCTTAAACCGCGTCCGCTGACCGGCACGAGTCTGCTTCTGGACAGGCATGATCTTGAGAACCTCGTCTTTCAGAGAGGAGCCCAGGAAGAAATCAATGATCTCCGACTCCTGCAACAGTCAGTCCTTTAATCACACACAGCTACAGGCTTTCAATGAAGAGCTCAAAGGTTAGCTCTTATAGTTCAAGTTCAACAGGACCAGTGGAGAAGTGCTGTAATAACCTGAGGCCTCAGCTTCAGCTCCTGGAGCTTTTTACATCTCCAGCTCAGCCACTCTCCACTTAAGCACCCCAAACGGCACCTGCTGCTATCCCAGCAGCTTAAGTGAAGCCTGCTTCGCCCTTGGAAGGGTTTAAGTGCAGGACAGACAGGACACCGGACAACTCGGTCTGGTGAAAGGCTTTGCTGCCCATGGCTGGGGGTTAGCACTGATACCTGAGCTCCCACGCAACCCAACTTCTGACTCTACTGCACTCGGACACCTACAGCAGCTCACCTTGATGGGAAGGGAGAATAGGTAGATCTCCTCCAGAGACTTGATCTTCATATCCTTGACCAGGCGACCCAGCTTGGTGACAGGAATCCACTGAAAAACCCAGAAGAAAGACAGTCACCTAGTGCCGGCACCCAACAGGAAAGGGCTCGCTCCGGGCTCCAGCTTCTCGCGTAGGAGCGGCCTCGGCCCCTTAGTGAGCGTCCGGACCCTCTACTAACAGCCCAGTTTGCCAACCGAGTACCCGGCCCCACTCACCTCCTTATCCTCAGCCTTGCCTCCACGTGCCCCGCGGCCTCTTCCTCGACCCCTGCCGCGGCCTCTCCCACGGCCCCGCAGCCCCGTCCCGAAGCCGCCGCGGAAGCCCCCTCGGGCCGCTCCCGCACCTCCCGCAGCACCGGCGTCGTCCGCCATTTGCTAGAGAGGAGAGAGGGGCGCGTTAGCCCGGGGATCACCGAGTGCATTACCGGCAGTGTCCGATGCGGCCGGGCTCGGTCGCTCTGGGCCAGCAGCAGCCCCGATGGGCGCGGATGCAGCTCGAGGAGCACCCGGCCCGGCCCCAGAACCGCCATCATTCGCCACCTCTACTTACGTGATTTCAGCGTAGAAGGCCGCAGCCTCCCACCGCTGGTTATTTATAGCAAGCGAGGATCTCGCGAGAGCAGCACCCCGCGCCATGAATGAGGAATTAGCTGCAGGGCACGTACGGCACTTTCTTATTGTTTATACAGGGTGCGGGGCGGGACGACGCACGGGTGTTGTGCGCATGCGCCAAGGGCCCATCTATATAAACAGGCGCGCGCGGGGGGCCCTTCTCAGTTTGAACGGAGGTGGTGGTGGGTAGTTCTTTTGGGCTATGTGTTTAAAGTATTTGTTCGGGTACTTTTAAGGTGCTTTGGTGATACTTTCATAGTGCTCCCTGAGCTGGCAGCGGGTTTATGCACGTAGAAATCGTCTGAGACGGCCCAGTCTGAAAATCACTTGGGCTCTGCTGTGGGCCCTGGTGAGATAACTGCGCCGACAGCATAGGGAACATAAAGCTTATTGCCCGCAGTCAAGTGTGGGTGATGAAACCCGTGTTCCTATAGCCCCTGCGCTAGGCAGGTTACGGGGTCTGCTGCTCGTTGAGGTAAGGGTGGTTTCTCTGAGCTCTCGTCCATTTGCAGGCTGGTGCTGAGGTAGTGCTCGGCGTCGAGTGACGGATCTGACGGGGATCGCGGCACAGAATGGGAGTTGCTGCACTGGACGGGCTCTCAGCAGCTGGAACATGAAGAGCTGGGTCACTTCTGTACTTTAATGTGCAATAAAGGGTTAATTTATTCAAACTTCGCTGGCCAAGTGTTTCTTTCTGGCTCCTGTTTCCTACAAACTCCACTCTTCTGGTTGTTGGGGGCCGCATAGATGCTATACAGGGCCCGCAGGGTGCTGGTCGGTCTCTGCCCGCACCCAAGATGGCGGCGTTGGTGCTTCCCTTCCTGATGCAGTCCGCGTGCGCCGGAAGTAGTTTCATTCTCCCAAAGCAACCGGAAGCGGGCGGCACGCGGAGGCCGGCGGCCACGGCCATGGAGGCGGCGGCCACCCCCGTTCGCTTCAAGAGCAAGTGAGAGGCGGCTGGGAGTTGGGTCTGGGAGAGGCGGTGGGGGCAGCGGGCCCAGGCGGCAGCGAGCGGGCCACTGCGGGCTCGGTTTAACGCGGTTTCTCTCTTTTTCACCTTCCAGCTACGCGGTGTCGAGGAAAATCGAGCCTTTCTACAAGGGGGGGCGAGTCCAGGTGAGGCCCGACCTGAGGCAGCCGGGGGCTGGGCTGGGAGCACCCCTGTCCTAAGGTTCTCGATCTTCATTGCCTCCTCTCATCTATTTTCTCTTTTCTCATCCATTCCCTCCTCTCCTTCAGTTTAACCGCGATGGGAAGTTCATGTTCTGCCCCTGCGGGACCAAACTAAACGTGATCGAGGTGGAAACGGGAGCTCTGCACAGCCTGCAGCAGGTGAGAGGCAGTTCCGGGGGTCTTGGGGTGTTTAACTGCTGTAGCTGGAGAAGCAGAAGGTGAGGATGGGCCTGAATGCAGTGAGAGAAGGGTAACAGGGCTGGGAAAGAGCTGAGGGAGCTGGGGATGGTCAGTCTAGAAAGGAGGAGGCTGAGTGGGACACCTTATTGCTGTCTGCAGCTGCCTGAAGGGAGGGTGTAGGGAGGTAGGGACCTTGAATCACTGTCCTTGTATGTGTTCAGAAGTACTTAGGGACAGAATTTAGGGATGACCATGAGATGGTGGGGTTCATGGTGGCACTCGGTGCTCTTAAAAGCCTTTTCCAACGTGAATCCATCACGAGGGAAGTTCTCAGTGCAGACTGATCTTTGTGTTGTCCCTGGTTGCTGCTGGCTGCCTTCAGCAGAAGCACAAAGAGCAGGGGGCTCTGAGAACACCCTGTAGGTGGTTTAACTATGGGTTTATTCCTCCTCATAGGATGAGGAAGAGGACATCACTTCATTTGCTGTCAGCCCTGATGATGAGGTAGGTGTCCCCTCTGTCTGATGAAGCCTGTGAGAGCCCTGCCTCCCCGGAGAGTTCTGGGAGGGGGCGGGTTTCTTAGCCACTTCTGCCTGTCTCTCCTGCTGGGTTTGAGTCAGACAGCAGAACACTGAGAGTCTGAGTGTAGCACCACAGCAACTGGCAGCTTCCCCTGTGGGCAGGGAGAAGACATGAGCTCCAGTTAGCTAATAGTGCTTCCCTTTGCTTTGTTCCTCGCAGATCCTCGTGACGGGGAGCCGAGCCCTGCTGTTGAAGCAGTGGAACTGGCGAGAGAACAAGTGTGTTCGCACGTGGAAGGCTGTGCACGTGGCGCCGGTGGCTAGCATGGCCTTCGACACCACTTCCACCTTGCTGGCCACAGGTAACAGCCATGGGATAGCCCTTCTGCTGTTGTCCCGCTGGAGGTAGTAACCTCCTGGGCTCAGACGCGGTCAGGAGAGGTTTTTGCTCGGAAATGATTTCCTGGGGAAGGGATCTTGCCCATGTTCTGTCTGGAATCCACTAAGCGAAGCACTGCTGGCTGTCAGGCACCTGTGAGAGCACAGTGTTGTTATCCTGGGGCAGAACAGGAGCTCCTGCAGGTACAGGAGGCCAGGCGTGACCTGGAGCTTGAGTATACTTCAGGTTTCACAGCTTTTGCCCATCTCTCAAACTGTGAGGAGCTCTGTGAGCTCCTGGAGCAGGTGGTAGTTACTGGATTCATTTTGCTTCCTGTGCAACCCGTGGGATTTTACAGCTGCTGCTGGGTTGGACCTGCAGAGTCTCTCTCTGCTCCTCAGCTCGTTCTCACAGCACGTTGTTTCCTAGGTGGCTGCGACAGCACCATTAAGATCTGGGATATGATCAAACAGTACTGCACACACAACCTCAAAGGATCCTCAGGAGTTGTACAGTAAGGATGGGGCTTGTTTGTCTGTTGCTGGTGTCACTGTGGGGCTTGGGCACCAGGATCCCTGTGAAAGAGTTCCAGACTTGAAGAGGGGCAATGGAGGCTGGATATGAGGAAGACATTCTTTGCTGTGAGGGTGGGGAGATGCTGGAGCAGGTTGCCCAGGGCAGCTGTGGCTGCTCCATCCCTGGCAGTGCTGAAGGCCAGGCTGGCTGGGGCCCTGAGTAACCTGTTCTAGTGAAGGTGTCTCTGCCTGTGCAGGGGGTTTGGAACTGGGTGATCTTTAAGGTCCCTCCCAACCCTGGCCAGTCTGTGAAATAACAGACCAGGAAGGCCCTTTGTTAGCAGCTTCTGGGCTCTTCTGCTTCCTAATCTTTGGATCCAATGAAGGAAAAAGGTGATGACTGCCCTTAGCCCAGAGGGGAAAGTTGTTTGGGGCTAAATGGGTGTGAGCTGCAACAGATGAGGTTCCCCATCAATCTGAGAAGGAACTTCTTCCCAGTGAGGATGATAGTGCCCTGGGACAGGCTGCCCAGGGGACTTGTGGAGTCTCCTCTGGAGACATTTCAAACCTGCCTGGCTATCATCCTGTGCAACTGGATCTGGGGGCTCCTGCTGTGGCAGGGGGATGGGACTGGATGATCTTTTGAGGTCTCTTCCAATCCCTAACACTCTGTGGTTGTATGAAATTCATACTAAGGGCTCTGAGGAAGTCTGTGTAGAACCTGCATTGATTGCTAAGCTGCCAGTTTGTCCTTGCCCTACTCACCTGTGTTTCCTTCTGTGTAGTCTTGTCGAGTTCCACCCTGATCCCTCCTGCCTGCAGCTCTTCTCCTCCTGCATCGACTACAAAATCCGCATCTGGGACCTGACCTCCAGCAGGTGTCTGGCTCTGCTGGACGGACACTTCAGCGCCGTCACCTCGCTGGTGTTTGCTGATGCAAACACCCTCCTCAGGTAAAACCTTGCTCTCCTCTTCTCCCTGCCTCCTGCCAGAGGCTGGGTGTCCCTGCAGGGTTGGGGAGGGTTCTCCTGTAAGGAAAAATGTCAATGAATGTGGGGTTGGAATGGGCTTCAGAGGTCATCTAGCTCCAACCCTTCTGCACAGCCCCAGCTGCCTTGGGCAACCTGTTCCAGCATCTCCCCACCCTCACAGCAAAGAATTGGTTCCTCATGTCCAACTTCCATGTCCCCTCTTCAGGGCTGGAACCCTTTCCCCTCAGGGCTGTCCTCATTCCTTTCTTCTCCCAGTCTGTTGGTGCAGGGATTGCCACAACCCAGGGGCAGAGCCTTGCTCTGAGCTCTCAGTCTCTGCCTGACCCTACAAACCGGTGGCTGAGGCTGTCAGCAGCCCTATCAGTGGCCGTGTGCTCTGCTGCCCTGCGGAAGGCTGCTGCTCTTCAAGAGGCACTGAGCTCCCACACTTCCACATTTGCTCTGACAGCCCCAGTTCCCAGAGCCTGAGTTGAATGGGTTTTGCACTGAACCTGCTCTTTCTCTTGCAGTTCTGGCCGTGATAAGATCTGCATGGTGTGGGACCTGAGCACCCACCAGAGCAAACGGACTGTCCCTGTCTATGAGGTAAAGTCACCTTCTGATTGCTCTCTGAGAATCTCTCCAGGTGCTGGCTCATGGTCCATGCAGTACCTCCCCCTTTTTGTTGTGAAATGAAGTTTCTGTCCCTTCTGCTTCCCATGGGCCACAAAACTCTGTGTCTAAAGCTGCTCTTTTTCTCTCTCTCTGCTCAGGGGTTAAAAGATGCCCCTGCTACCTCCTCAGCCCCAGTGCTGGAGAGGGATGGGTGGATGGTCCCATAAAACTGTTGTTTCCTTGTTGTCTGTGCCTGCCTCTCTTCAGCAGCCGTGGAGTGTGAGGGGGTGTTGTTTTCAGGCTCTGCTTGCTGAAGCAGAGCTCTGGTCCCTTGTGCTCAGCTCCTGTCTGCCTGACTCTCTTGTAGAGTGTGGAAGCTGCTGTCTTGTTACCTGAGCAGGGGGATTTCTCTCAGCTGGGTGTGAAGAAACAAGGGCTGCACTTCATCACAGCTGGCAGCAAAGGTGGGTGTCCTGGCACATCACTGCCCTGCCTGGAGGCTGGGGGAGGACAGGCCGGTGTCCTGGAGTTGGGGGAAGTGTTTGGTTGGGAGGGCTGGGGCAGCTTTATGTTCTCAGACTGCAGGGGAGTTTGATTGCCCTGAAGAACCACAGCTTGATGGCCCTTTGTGCCACTGACCGGGTCTCCTTGCCAGCCTGTGAGGAGCTGTGGGGCTGCTCCCCCTAGAGCAAGGCCAGGGTGTGTGTGATGTTCTCTGGACAGTTGGTGTCTAAAGCAGCTCTGACAGGCAGTTTGTGGAATCCTTTGATTTCTTTAGGCATCCTGAAGGTCTGGGAGGTGGCCACAGCTGCCTGTGTCTATACCCAGCCCGTGCCCTTCGCGCTGAAGGAGGAGGCCAGCGAGCACAGCCTCACCCAGTGCATGCTGGTGCCCGCGAGGAATGAGGTTGCCACCGTCTCTGTGGAGCACAACATCATGTTGTATGAGGCTCAAACTCTCCAGCTCAAGAAGCAGGTAACAGCCCTCAGGCGCCCTTTGCCTTTGTCCTTGGTTTTGAGGAGGATCAGCTCTGCCTTTGGTGGGGGCTTTGCCCAGGGGGTGCCTCCTACAAGCCAGAAACTGCCATGGTGGGGTGGTTGGGAGAAATGCTGCCCAGAGCCAGTCACAGCAGCAGGGGAGCAGAGCAGCCAGAGATTACTCCTGTGCCCCAGCTATGTGTGAAGAAGGTTTTTGGATGCAGTATTTGAGGCTGAAGAAAAGCGGGCTCAGGGAGAGCTTCTTGCTCTCCACAGCTCCCTGAACTTCAGGAGGTTGGAGCCAGGTGGGGGTTGGTCTCTTCTAGTATTAAACAGCCTCAATTTGCCCTGGGGGAGGTAGAGGTTGGCCCTGAGGAGCAATTTCTGCCCCACAGGGGTTCCCCAGGCCTGGGCCAGGGCAGGGGGGCAGTCCCCATCCCTGGGGGGGGTTGCAAAGGTCTTTGGAACCAAACCAGCTCTGTGATTAATTGAGGTAACTAGAGCTGCCTCCCTGAGCTGGGGCCATTCAGTCCTCTGCTGAGAGCTGACCCCTCCCTGCTGAACTGTTCCTGTTCTGCCATCCTCAGCTTGCAGGTTACAACGATGAGGTTCTAGATGTGAAGTTCCTGGGGCCTGGAGATTCTCACATTGTGGTGGCCACCAACAGCCCTCAGCTGAAAGTGTTTGAACTGGCAACATCCCACTGCCAGATCCTCTACGGTCACAAAGGTCTGTGGTCAGCTCTGGCTTGGGGAGAGATGGGGATGGTCACGTGTTTCTGCACTCAGCTTGTCTCCCAACTCTCCTGTGGACTCTAGTCCTTGAGTTCTCTGTGGAAGAGCATCATGGAAGGGGGGTGGGAGCTTTGTGGAGGAGGGAGAGGCTACAGGAGAGGCAGAGGTTACAGGAACAGCATCATAAGCAGGGCTGGTGCTGTGTGGATGAAGGAGAGGTTACCCTGTCCTGATTCTGCAGTGCAGGTCTGTCAGTGCAGTCCCTTTCACCAGTTCAGAACTGGATCTGTCCCGCAGGCAGCGAGCAGGGCTCTCACTCGTTCACTCACTCACACGCTGCTGGTGTCCTGATTCAGTGAGACTTTGCATCCAGCTGTTAGTTACACAGACACACATCATGAGAGGCTGGAAACGGACCTCCAGGGGTCATCGAGTCCAGCGTCCCTGCTCGAGCAGGACCATAGAACCCAAGACAGGTCACACAGGAACCCAGCATGAGGGTCTTGAAATGCTCCAGAGAAGGAGACTCCACACCCTCCCTGGAGCCCCTTCCAGTGCTCTGGCACCCTCACAGTGAAGAAGTTCTTCCTCATGTTGAGGTGGAATGTCCTGTGCTCAAGCTGGAATCCATTGCCCCTCATCCTATCCCTGGGCACCAGTGAAAAGAGGTTGTGTCTTTCTTCTTGACACCCAGCCCTTGTGGACTTAGAGACAGGGATTAAGTCCCCTCGTAACCTCCTCTCCAGACTAAAAAGCCCCAGGTCTCTCAATCTCTCCTCATCAGGCAGCTGCTCCAGTCTCCTGATCATCCTCACGGCCCTTTGTTGGACTCTCTCAACCACATTCCTGTCCCTCTTGAACTGGGGAGCCCAGGACTGGACACAACACTCCAGCTGTGGCCTCACTAGGGCAGAGAGAGGGAGAAGAACCTCCCTTGATCTGCTGGCCACTTTCTTGATCCACCCCAGGATTCCATTGGCCTCCTTGGCTGCCAGAGCACAGTGCTGTTCCCTGGAGAACTTGTAGTCCACAAGAACTCTCCAGCAGATCATCCCCCACCTTGTATTGATGCTCCTCCTTACTCCTTCCTGGGTGAAGGACTCCACTGATTGAAGCCCATTCAATCCCTCTCAGCCCACCCCTCCAGTCTGTCCAGCTCCTCCTGAGTGGCCACACAGCCATCAGCTGGATCAGCCAGAGATCCCGGCTCAGTGTCAGCAGCAGCCTTGCTGAGGGGACACTCTATCCCATTGTCATTTTCTTCTGTTTAGACACCATCCTCGCTCTGGATGTCTTCAGGAAGGGCCTCATGTTCGTCAGCTGCTCCAAGGTGTGTGGTGGCTTCTGTGCTTTGAGAAGCTCTTCCCTTCCCAGTGGGTTGGGTTGTTCTCAGACCCCTTTGTTGGTGACCCTTTGTAACTGGTCAGACAGTCACAGGGGTCTCTGTCCTCTCCCATCACAGGACAAAAGCCTTCGGGTGTGGCGGATGGGCAAAGACCGGAGGGTGACCTGTGTCGCCCAGGGACTGGGTCACGCTCACGGCGTCGGGGCTGTCTCTTGCTCGAGGTAATGACAATTGGATGAGGAACCACTTTGCAGACACCCTGGGCTGGGTTTGGACAAAGGGTGGGTGCCCACAGGCTGTGAAGTTTGTCAGTTTGACTCCTGCTGGGGGATCTTGGTGGCCAGCAGGTGGCCAAGAGTCAGCAGCTGGCCCCTGGTGGTCAGGAAGACCAACAGCATCCTGGGGTGGATCAGAAGGAGGATGGTTAGTAGGTCCAGAGAGGTTCTCCTCCCCCTCTGCTCTTCCCTGGTGAGACCACATCTGGAACCTTTTGTCCAGTTGTGGGCCCCTCAGTTCCAGAAGAACACAGAGCCACAGGTGATGGAGAGGAGCATCTCCCTGCTGAGGAAAGGCTGAGGGAGCTGGGGCTCTTGATGGGAAAAAAGGCACCTGAGGGGTGACCCCATGGATGTTGATCAAGATGGAAAGGGCAGGTGCCAGGAGGACGGGGCCAGGCTCTGCTCAGGGGCACCCAGTGACAGGACAAGGGGCAGCGGGTGTGAGCTGGAGCAGAGGAGGTTCCCCATCAGTGTGAGAAGGACCTTGTTCCCAGTGAGGGTGCCAGAGCCCTGGCAGGGGCTGCCCAGGGGGGTTGTGGAGTCTCCTTCTCTGGAGACGTTTCAAACCCTCCTGGCCATGTTCCGTGTGACTGGATCTAGGGGATCCTGCTGTGGCCGGGGGATGGGACTGGATGATCTTTTGAGGTCCCTTCCAACCCCTAATGTTCTGGGGTTCTGCTCACCTGAAAGAGCAGCAGCTGGATTAGCAGCCAGATAAAGCTCCTCTGGAGAGGAGGGTTGAGGTGAGGAGACCTGCACTGCTGGAGGCTGCCCAGGGACTTAAGTAAAAAGCAGCTTCAGAAATCCTTTAAAGCTCCCTGTTTCTCTTCCCAGCAGAATGATGGGCTGTGGTTTGGACCCAGTAGAGAGGAGAAGGCCTCTTTCTATGCAGGGAAAGCGACAGTCTTCCTTACATCCGGCATCTTGGTTCCTTTCAGGCTGAAAGAGACCTTTGTAGTGACCAGCAGCCAGGACTGCACTATCAAGATCTGGAACATCCCGGAATCCCTCACTTCCAAAGCTAAAGCAGCCCTGATCTCCAGTCCAGAAACGCTGCGTGCAAAAGTGACTGAGAAGGGTCACGACAAGGTAAAGCTCCCCCCACCTTAGAAGGTGCTTTTGGGGCTTCCACCTCTCCCTTCCATGGTGCCACCCTCTATGCACAACCTCTTCAGGAGAGAGAGCGAAGACTTCAGCTGCTCTGCTGCTCTCTGTCCCCCTCCAGGACATCAACAGCGTGGCGGTGTCTCCCAACGACAAGCTGCTTGCCACGGGCTCGCAGGACCGCCAGGCCAAGCTGTGGTCCTGTTCCGACTGCTCCCTGCTGGGCGTCTTCAGAGGCCACAAGCGCGGGATCTGGTGTGTGCAGTTCTCCCCGGTCGACCAGATCTTGGCCACCTCTTCAGCAGACGGCACCCTGAAGCTTTGGGGTCTCCGGGACTTCAGCTGTCTGAAGGTAGTGAGCTCTGGCTGCCCGTGCTCTGGGCAGCAGGGATTGACTGAGGCTGCTCACGGCTTCTTGGGCATCAGCGTGGCTGCAGCAAAGCTCCGGGGACACTGAAAGCCTGAAGGATAAAGGCTCCTTTTTGGAACTGAGCTTTGACTCTCCTCAAAGGCCGTGCAACAGCTCAGACCCTTCTGAGAGCTTCCCTTGTGTTTTGCAGACCTTTGAAGGTCACGATGCCTCTGTGCTGAAGATCATCTTCGTTAGCCGAGGAACACAGCTGCTCAGCAGGTGAGTACCTGCTCCCCAGGGCTCTGGGAAGGGGTCTCTCTGAGCTGTTGGCAGCAGCAAGAGGGAAGGGAAGAGTCTCACACTGTGGATTTAGTCTGGGGAAGCCAATGGGAAGATGCCCTGTTCATGCCAAATGTTCCACCAGTAGTCCTGGAGGTGCTGGGTTGAAGGTTGACCTTTGATGATCTTGGAGGTCCTTCCCAAACTTAATGACTTAGTGGCTCTGGGTTAGAGTGTCCCTCTTCTCCAGTTGCGCCGTGGGTCCCAGTGGGGTGACACCCACTGTCCTCAGGCAGAGCTGAGGGTGTCTCTTGCCCCTGATACTCAGGTTAATCCTGCTCCTGTGTGAAGGGCATTGGGGTGGGATGAGTTTGTCTGATACCCGTGTAGAGCAGAGTGGGACTGGATGATCTTTCAAGGTCCCTCCCACTCCCTGATGCTCTGTGACTTTGTTGTCTTTCTTGTCCCAAAGTGGCTCTGATGGGCTGGTAAAACTCTGGACCATTAAAACAAACGAGTGTGTGAAAACGTTAGATGGCCACGAAGATAAAATCTGGGGGCTCCACTCCAACAAACAGGACGACCTGGTGGTGACAGCATCCAGCGACTCGTGCATCACGCTGTGGCAGGTACTGCACAGGTACTGTGGGAGGAGAACTCGTCTGGTTTAGAGCAGAACCTGACCCCGAGTTCCCCTGTGTGTTGTGTGTTTGGGTCTTTGTAGGATGTCACTGAGATTGAAGAGAGAGAGACGCAAGCGAAGCAGGAGGAGCAGGTTATAAAGTAAGTTGGTCTGGAGCTGTGGAAGGCTGCTGTGGCTCCATCTGTTCTGTACTGGTGGGGGGTTCCACCAGCCAGGTACTTCTCTCACGCTCTTGTCTCTGATCTCTTCTCCAGAGAGCAGGAGCTGTCTAACCTGCTTCACGAGAAGCGATACCTCAAAGCCTTGGGCTTGGCCATCTCTCTGGATCGTCCGCACACAGTGCTGACGGTGGTCAGAGGTCAGTCCCTGGAGGCTTTCTGCCCTCTCCGCTCCCCAGAACATCTCTGCTAGCTCAACAAAGGCTTCAAGGCTGAATCCTCTGAGTGCCTCAGCTTTGCCTTTCTCTCATGACTCCTAAGATCACCCCAGCTAATGGGGGGGTCTCCCTGCTCCCAGCCTGGTGTATGGACTCTGTTCCTCTTTCCTGCAGCCATCCTCAAGGAAACTGATGGGAGAAAGCACTTGGAAGAGACCATTGTCCGGCTCCGGAAGGACCAGAAAGGTTTGTTACCTCTTGTTTCACTGCCGAAACCATTCAGGGTAGGAGATTGTCTCGATCAAAAGGAGCAGAACCTCCCTAAACTTGGTGTTTTCCACTGAGCGCCCACTAAGGGTGGCTGCCCAGGGCCAGCTTCTGCCTCTGAGCTGTGTGAGGGGCTTTGACTGGCCCCAGGGCAGCTCCAGACCCAGAGCTGTGCTCGGTAGCAGCCACATTGTGTGGGGCTGGACCACTCCTAAGCCAGGAGAAGGGCTGCTTTTGACCCTGGAGAGGGAAGGGAGCTGCTTGTAGCCCGGCAGAGGGTGGGAGCTGCTTGTAGCCCAGGAGATCCTGAGAGAGAAGGAGGGGGCTGCTTGTAGTCCAGGAGAGGGTGGGAGCTGCTTGGAGCCCAGGAGAGCCCTATAACCGTGCCAGCAGCACAGCCAGGTGTGTAACTGTCCTCCCTCCCTAGAGGCAGTGTTGGGGTTCCTGGTGACGTGGAACACGAACTCTCGCAACTGCCACGAGGCCCAGGCTGTGGTTGAAATCCTCCTGAGGCACGAAGCACCAGACAGCCTCCTGCAGTACTCGGGCATCAAATCTGCTGTGGAGTCCCTGCTGCCCTACACAGGTGAGTCTGGGGGCTGCTCCTGCGTCATCCATCTTCTCTGATTCTCTTGGCCTAACAAGAAGAGGGGGTTTTGCTCCCCAGGCTTGTCCCTCCTGTGACACTAACTGTTGGGCTGCCAGCCAGAGGGACCTGGAGAAGTTGGGTCTGTGTGAACCCTGTGTGGTTTAGGAAGGCCAAGGGGTCAGGGCGCTTCTGAGTGCTAGCACAGGCTGGGGATGAAGGATGGGTTGGATGGGGCCCTGGGCAACCTGCTCTGGTGGGAGGTGTCGCTGCCCATGGCAGGGGGTTGGCATGGGTGAGCTCTGAGCTCCCTTCCAGTGTAATAGTTCCCACAGATGCCCTGTGAGGAGCAGCTGAGGGAACTGGGGTTATTGAGTCTACAGAAGAGGAGGCTGAGGGGAGACCTTGCTCTCTACAGTTACCTCAAAGGAGGTTCATAGGATGTTAGGGAATTACTAGTGATATGACGAGGGGAGATGGTCTCAAGTTGCATCAGGGGAGGGTTAGATTGGATCTTGGGAAGAAGGTATCTGCTGGGAGAGTGCTTGGGCACTGGAACAGGCTGCCCAGGGAGGTGCTGGAGACCCCATCCCTGGAGGGATTTAAAGACCAAATACCTCTGGCACTTGAGGCCGTGGTCTGGGGGTTAGGGAGCTGTTGGGGCGAGTACTGGGCTTGCTGGTCCTGGAGGTCCTTCCCAGCCAGGATGGGCCTGTAAATCAGCCTGGGGTTTTACAAAGGGACTACACAAGCCCAGAGGCGTCCGACCGCAGCCTGTGTGACGGGTCTCTTTGCAGAGCGCCACTTCCAGCGGCTGGGCCGGCTGCTGCAGGCCTCCACGTTCATCGAGTTCATGTGGCAGCACATGCGGCTGGCCGACGTGCCCCAGCAGGAGGAGATGACCTCGTGACCCTCCTCTCGCCAGCTGCCCGTCGCTGAGGGGAGAGTCCGCCCTGCTCTCCTGCTCAGGTACAGCAGCTGCCCCCTTTCCTCCATTTTATAATAAATTTCTGTGGTTTGAGTTTCTAACCCCCGGTGCTGCAGTCTGTCCTCTGGGGGTTTAGCGAGAGGATGGGGGTGCTTCTTGGGCCACGCTGTGGTTTTCCTTTGGCAAATGCAGGGCTCTGCCCCTGGGCCAAGGCAGTCCCAAGCACTGGTGCAGACTGGGAGGAGAAAGGATTGAGGACAGCCCTGACGAGAAGGGAGTGGTGGTGGAGCAGAAGCTTCCCAGGAGCTGTCAGTGAGCGCTGGCAGCCCAGAGAGCCAACTGTGTCCTGGGCTGCAGTGACAGCTGGTAGAGGGAGGTGATTCTCCCTTTCTACTCTGCACTGGTGGGACCCCACCTGGAGTCCTGGGTCCAGTTCTGGAGTCCCAAAGATCAGAAGGACACAGAGCTCCTGGAAGGTGTCCAGAAGAGAGCAACTCCAGTGGTCAGAGGGCTGGAGCACCTCCCCTGTGAGGACAGGCTGAGGAAGGTTGTTTAGCCTGGAGGAGGCTCCCAGGTGACCTTTGAGCAGCTTCCCAATCTCTGAAGGAAAGGGGCTACAAGAGAGCTGGGGGAGGGCTTTTGACAGGATTAGGTGGAGAGAGGACAAGGGGAGACGGTTCCAGCCCTGAAAAGGGGAGATGGAGGTTGGACATGAGGAACAAATTCTTTGCTGTGAGGGTGGGGAGATGCTGGAGCAGGTTGCCCAACGCAGCTGTGGCTGCCCCATCCCTGGCAGGGTTGAAGGCCTGAGTAACCTGCTCTAGTGAAGGTGTCCCCATTTAGAGGCTTTACAGAGTGGGGAGATGCTCCTGGCAGCATCATACCCTACCCCAGAGCCCAGGCAGGGGGCTGGGGAAGGGTTGGGTCCTCCTGTGATTCTATGATTGAATTATTGTCTTGTCTTGGGCAAAACCCAGCCTGGGCCAAGGGTCTCACATGGATCCCCACCCCCAGCATCAGCACTGGAGAAGGCAATGAACAGCTTCCATTCCCCAGCTAGCAAAGCCTTGAAGTCTAAACCCCAGGCAGTCCTCAGAGTTATTTCTGTGGTTTATTTTAAAGACAAAATCATATAAAACTGAGAACATCATCATCATCTCACCAGTTGGTTGCTGGTTTCATAAAAAAAGTTAACAGGTCCTGGAGAGTAACTAAAATTGAAGGTAACCCGCTGTCCAAAAGGCTTCAGCTTCTCTAGAAATCACTTGTCTAACTCTGTTCTAGTGGAGCAGAACTGCTGTGAGCTTCAGTAACTTCCAGACTCCATGGAAAGGGGGGTGAAGGCCAAGAACCTGCCCGAGGGAGAACTGGCTGTAGGCAAAGTGACCTCTAACTGCCACAGGAGCTGCTGGATCCCCACGGGCAGCGACTCCCCTGAGAACTTAAACCACTCAAACCCCTCCTGCTAACCCCAGTAAAGCCCCTGCTGGCTCCCTCCCTGCTGTCTGTGCTGCAGCAGCTCGGATCGATGCTCCCTGGGGAGACAGCATCGTGTTCACCAGTAACTAACAGTGTCCTTGGGAAGTCCCAAACCCTGGCTCCTGGGAGGATGGGGTCTGGCGGTGGGCGCCGGGGCGCTCAGTGCACGCTGCGGAGAGGGTGCAGAGCGGGGAGGGCCGGCCGGCAGGATGACAGCTGCAGCGCGCGCTTGGTCATGGTGCTGCACCTCTGCAGGATCTCGTGGGGTGAGGGGCGCGCAGGCACCTTGGGGACACACGTGGCAGAGTCGGGGTCAGCGATGGGGCCACTTGGGTCGGCTGCAGGTGGCTCCACAAAGCCAGAGTCGTTCCTGTCTGTTTGGGTGACGTGTGGGGACTTGCTGCTGTGCTCAGCCGAGGCATCGCCCAGGGCAGAGCTCCTGGCCTGCTCCACCTTGGGCAGAGATCTTGACAAGTCGGGCTTCCAGCCCAGCTGGCCATCCGGCTCGCTGCTGCTGCTTCCCGAGCTGAGGGACGAGCTGTCGGACTCCAGGTCAGGGGTGGAGTTGGCCCTGGGTAGAGACCTCGATCTGCTTCTCAAAGAGCTCACGTCCTCTTCGGTCTGTTCAAGGGAGGAACGAGCCTGCACCTCACGCTGCTCTGCGGCTTCACCCTGGGGCTGGGGAGCCGTCGGTGAGGAGCTGAGGTTTGGAGTGGAGACGTTGAGCCCACAGTTCACGATGGTCTGCAGCTTGTGGTGAGGATTCCTGTAGGGCTGCAGGCACATGGAGGGCAGGTAGCCGGTGCTGCCATTGTATCTAAAGGGGAAAGATGAGGAGCAACACTGAGAAGAGCTGGGAGAACCATCCGTAGTCAAGGGCAGCGAGCCAGCTCCCTCAGGGTGCAAAAGCTTCGGAGGAGGCTGCTCACCGGATCAGCCACCAGCCGTTCTCAGATCTCCTGACCACCTCCACCACGACACCGTGGTTCAGCGAGAGCTCGTCTGCCTTCTGAGCTTCATAGGCCTTGACTACAAAGTACAGGCTGCCTGTGGGGAGAGTGAGGAGGTTGGTTTTGCCTTGCGGAGGAAATGTCTCCATCCCTGTGACAGAGTAGGAGCTGCAGGAAAACTGTCCCTGAGTGACTGATCTGCCCAGAGACCCACAGCCAGTGGCAGAGCTGGTCACACACCCCCAGGCAGGGGTCGAAGTCGTGGGGGTTTTGAAGGGGGAATGTGCTGTCCTAGGGCTCAGGAGGAAACTCACCCTCCTCATTCAAGCTCAGGGCGCTCTGGATGTCCTTGTAGATATCAATCTCTTCCAGATAGGAGGCAGGGAACCAGGCTATCTGCTTGTCAGCGTTTTCCACCAGCCACCATCCTGCAGCAGACAGCAAAACAAAGGGCTTTAACTGCCTCTAAGGAGACAGAGATGCTGATCTCTGGAGGTAGGAGCTGCTCTGCCACAGCAAACAGGAGGGACATTGAGGAGAGAAGCCTGGTGCCGGGTCAAGCTCTGACTCAACCTACACCAGCTAGCCCAGAGACCAAAGCACCCTCAAGGCACCTACCAGTCCTGTCCTTGATCAGCACTTCCACAATCTCCTTCTCCTTCACTTGGAATGTTTTGTTCTTTGTGTCTTTGGTTTCAAAGGTTTCGATGCACCTGTAGCTCTGGGACGCCTGGGGGTAGGTGATGGAGTCGATCCTCTGCCGCTGCTGTGACTGGTTCTTCTTTGCCCCTGTGATTTCCGAGGGCATGATGACCACGCTGAAACACAGAGTTCACTGTCAGGGCACTGAAAGCTACTGGGGAAGGTGCAGTTGGGGGAAATTTGGGTTCCATTAGCTCTGCAGTAGGTCCAGAGATACTTAGGGATGGGAACAGGCAGCAGAGGGTTCAGTTCAGCGGATTCTTTCCTGCTCTGCTGCCCTGGTGTGTAAGTGCCCCTGTTCTATGTTATTGTGAGCTGTCATGGAATCATCGTGCCTGGAAAGGACCTCCAGGACCATCAAGGACCAGCCCTCAGCCCAGCAGCTCCCTAACCCCTACACCCTGGCCTCAAGTGCTCAAGCTACTCAGTTTTAAACCCCTCCAGGGATGGGGCAGCCTGTTCCAGTGCCCAACCACTCTCTCAGGAAAGAACTTCTTCCTAAGAGCCAATATAACCCTCCCCTAACACAACTTGAGGCCATTTTCCCTTGTCCTGTCATCAGTAATTTGGGAGGAGAGAGCAGCACCAGCCTTGCTAAAACCTCCTTTGAAGTAGCTGCAGAGAGCAATGAGGTCTCCTCTCCTCCTTTTGAGGAGGAGCCTCCTTCTCTTTAGGCTCAATAACCCCAGCTCCCTGCAGACAAACCCCACACGAACCGTTCCCCACCTGTTTTCAGGGAAGGAGGGGTCCAGGTCCTGGGTCCGTGCCTTGAAGAACTGGATCACATCTTCCCCCTGGGAGATCTTAGCCTCCATTTTCAGCAGCTTCTGTGAGTAACTTTCCAGCAGTTTCAGTACCTCCAGGCACCTGTCTGGTTTCCCACTCTTCCTCTGCTTCATGTTTGCCTCTAAAACAACAGGACCGAAGTCACTGTGGGGCGGTGATGGGTCTGGATGTCTTGGGAGCTGTCTGAACATAGAGGTGCCCTCACCCTACCCCACATTTGCACCCCACAGCAGCCTCTGCCTCTCCATCACTTTGAATAACTAAACCTGCTCTTTGTTCACACTTTGGTGTTTCAAGGGGCTCTGGGCCAAGGTTCAACTGGAAGTCATTTACCCAGAGCTTTTACTAATCCCAATAAGTATTTGGGGGTATTTGAAGGCAGTGACGGGGCCAGACACGGTGCTGTCACCCAGCGGGATGATGCTGTGAACAGAGGAAGGTCACTGGCACCAGCTGTGACCGCCCCAGCAGCTCTCTTGTGTTTGTTAGTCCATCAGAGGGTTGGCTTTACCTTTAAACCTGGGCAGTGTCCGCTCAGATCTCCCCAGCGAGCCGCTCTCGATGGGGAATTTTCTCTTCAGCCCTTTCTAGAAGGGAGGAGGAGGGGACAACGTAAAGCTTCGCAGCCCTGAGCACACTGCTGGGCTCCTTCCCCCCCATCCCCAGGACCCCAATTCACAGAACCATAGACTGTGTAGGGTTAGAAGGGACCTCCAAAGGTCACCCAGTACAACCCCCCTACACCAAGCAGGGCCAGCAATCCCCAGCCCAGGTTGCCCAGAGCCCCAGCCAGCCTGAGTTTGAATGGCTCCAGGGATGGGGCTTCCACCCCCTCTCTAGGCAGCCTGTTCCAGGGATCCCCCACCCTTCTCCCTCCTGTCCAGCCTCACTCTGCCCTTTTCCAGCTTCAAACCATCACCCCTTGTCCTGTCAATCCCTGCTCTTGGGAACAGCCTTCCCCAGCCCTCTGCCAGCCCCTGTCAGGGGTTGGAATCCTATTGCTCAGGGAAATATTCACTTACGTGGAACCTCTTGAAGTCCTCAAAAGTCCTGTAGATGAGGATGTTGTTCTGGTCTGACCAAGACACAACCATCATGTAGTTCTGGAGAAACAAAAGGGAGCAGTGAGGGAAGGTTGGGTGTTGGATGCTTTCAAGCAACAGTGGATTTACTGGGATCTCTTAGGTTTCATTGTGGCTTCAGGCTGCCAGACTGAAGGTTAAACTATTAAACATCAGCTCTACAAAAAGTTTTAGAGCCCTAAGTGGGTCAAAGCAGAAGAAACAGATGATGCTGTGGAGAGAAGACATCAGAATCCACATTTTAAAATGAGACTTAAATGGTGTAAAAAACAAAGCAAAGAGACCCCTGACCTCACTCACAAGGTTCCAGTCCCAGCCAGACCTCTGGGCGATTAACTCATAACCCCCCTTCCAGTTCCATAGTCCAGGAGGAAACAAGAACAAAAATCATGTGATCCAGGTACCTTCTGCTTCCTGCACTGCATCAGCCCCACAGCCTTCACGTCCACGGGGTACCTGTGGCAGCTCATCCTTCCTGGGCTCCTTCTCCCTTCCCTGGGGCAGCTGCAGACCAGCTCCCAGGGCTCCGGTGGTGGCTAAATACCCTGGAGCAGCGGGGAGGGAGGGCTCTGCGTTCCCGGGCTTCCTCCTCCGCCCAGTACCTGCGGGCAGAAATTCCCCAGTTTGGCAAAGTGGCGCCTGCCCCGCGGATTTTAGCGATGCAAAGGCCGGGGACAGAGTTCAGGGAGCTGGGGAGGAGCAGGGCAGCACCTCAGCATACCTCTGCCTGGGTGATGCCCGTAAGTGAGCCTGGCCCTGCGCTGGCTCGCTCCGGGCTGGCAGGGATGAGCTCACAGCCCTCCCAGACGTGAGGGAGGACACGCAGAGCACTGCGAGACCTGTGTGACGGCTCCTCCAGACCTCTCTCTTTACTGCTCTGTAGGGTTCCTCGTGTTAGAAGGATTCCTGGTGCCGCTGTGATGTCGGGACACCCTCGTGAATTACTGGGAGATGCTGAGGAGTCCCAAAGCTTCTCGGGGGATGGAGACTCCGCTCCCAGTGCTCTGTGCTCTGTCCGTGCCCACCCAGGGCAACCAGCAGCTCTTCCCTCAGCCCAATCCCACTGCCTGGGGGCACAGCAGGAATCAGAGCCCTGGGGTGCCTGTTCTCTCAGCCTCACATTATGAGTGGGCTGATGGGCATTGGTGTGATCAAGCCGCCTTCACCATCCTCCCCTCCCCTTCTTCTTTGATGAAGCCGAAATGAAATCGTTATCGTTATTGGAGCCCAAATTGAGAGGCTCAGCCCTGCCTTCCCTTTCATTTTCCAGTTCCACCTGGTGTCTCAAAGCCCTCAGCAACAGGGTGATTTTTCATCTACCAGAACCTGGACAGGAGGCCGAAGGAGATTCCTTCTGGACGGCCAGAGAACACCAAGAGGAGGGCCTGGGTTTGTGTTTCATGGACACAGGAGCTGCTCCAGCACTGCAGGACGTCCCCAGTTCCTGAGGCTAGAGGAACTGGTTTAGCTGCAGGTTGGTTTTGCAGTGGCATGTTGCTCCCCTGTGCAGATTGGGTGGGAAACCCCCTCTGATGGCATCTCCAGGGGACTTCCCGGCTCGTGAAGCTGGACTGGAGCTGCCCTCAACATTCCAGGATCAGACCCTCCATCCTGCTCTTCACAAAGGCTGCAGCAAAAGCAGGATCTGGAGAGAGAGGAAATCACTTCATCCAGTGACTTTATCTTCATCCTTATCTGGACCTGGTGCCGCTCTCTGGAGCCCCCAAACCCTTCAGTGGGCTCCTTGGCAGCCAAGCTGGGGGCCAGGCTCTGCTCTCAGGAGCAGCTGGAGCCAGGACACTCCACACTTGTTTGGTTTCTTCTCAGAGCAAACACAGTCCATATTGGATTTTCAAGAGCATGAAGGTTTCCACGCAAATGGGAGACATCAGCCACAACAGAGGAGCTGCAGTCTCTGTGCTCAGAGGAGAGGGACGGGAGGTTCAGGGTGTTGGAGAGAACAAGAAGAGTAGGAATTGGGTTTGGTGGTTGCTAGTCCCAAAGGCTCTGCTTTATTCCCATTCCCATGGGACTCAGGCAGAAGGAGGATGTGGAAGACACAATCAGCTGTTCCAACAGGAGATGGCGAAGGCCTGAGGGTGAAGAAGCAGCCCCGCAGTTGGGAGTAGCTGGTTTTGAGGGAGGCTCTGTGAGCGGGATCTCAGGTAAAGCAAAGGATGAGCAGAACTACTCCTGATGCAGCGCTGAGCTACTGAGCTATTGAGAGTGGGGAGTGCAGAGGCAAAGGGCACTGCCCTGCGGAGCAGCAGGGGAGAGGGGCCAGACGCTCCTCAGCGATAACAACACTTGTGGTGTCGCCCCGCAGAGCCCAGCTCAGGGCTCAGCATCGTCAGAGCAGTTTCATTGCCTGTTGTTGTCGAGTTTGATGTCAAGAAACTCTTGGGTCAAGCGATGGCCCCAAGTGAGTCAGGTGCTATCAGTCCTAAGGTGACGCTCTCCACGGAACCAAAAGGAGGGCAGTGCCGGGTGGATGGTTCCCGGATCCCCGCTGCTCGTCTGCACAGCGTCCCCAGGTCAAGGCCGTGCGGCTGGATCAGTAGCTGCTCAGGAGATGCCGACAGCCCCAGGTCTGTGAGGAGAAGCTTAGGAAAACTCCAAGAGGACCCACTTTCCTGTATTACATGAGGTTTAGTGTGTCCGTTCTGCCAGCTCCACATCACCCTGCAATAAAGTGGGACCTCCTGGCGGGTAATTATTAACCAAAGGGTGGGAGCTGCCTACCCAGAAGAGGCAGAACTCCGTGGGTATCACTGGCAGCTGCTGTTTCATCACCAGGATTTATTTGCAGAGGGGTTTGTTTTTTGAGGCCACGACTCACGCTTTTCTGCCGCCGTTTTACAGGGCCCGAGAGAGATCGTAAATTAACGAGGGACAGAGAGGAGCGGAGCGTCCGGCTTCGACAAGGGGGAGGAGACACAAGTTCTCCTCCGTCACGGCAGCAGATGTTTCTCGGCCCCCGCTTCGAGAACTCTCCGTGCAGCTCACACAGGCGGGGCTGTGCCTCCTCCTCCAGGAGCATCAGCACTGCCCTAAAACTGCTGCACTGGGTACGGGAAGGGCTGTGTGAGTCACTGAAGTGAGGAGGGGTGGGCATGGGGAGTCACTCTGGAGTCCCTCTCCCCAGTTGCTAATGGTCTGGAGTGCAAGGGAGGTCATCGGGGAGTCCACTTGGCCACCTCTTGCCCTCACCTCAAGAGCAGCTTCACAGTATCACAGTATCACAGTATTATCAAGGTTGGAAGAGACCTCATAGATCATCAAGTCCAACCTGTCACCACAGAGCTCAAGGCTAGACCATGGCACCAAGTGCCACGTCCAATCCTGCCTTGAACAGCTCCAGAGTTGGCGACTCCACCACCTCCCTGGGCAGGCCATTCCAGTGGCCAATGACTCTCTCGGTGAAGAACTTTCTCCTCACCTCAAGCCTAAATTTCCCCTGGCGCAGCTTGAGGCTGTGTCCTCTTGTTCTGGTGCTGGCTGCCTGAGAGAAGAGAGCAACCTCCTCCTGGCCACAACCACCCCTCAGGTAGTTGTAGACAGCAATAAGGTCTCCCCTGAGCCTCCTCTTCTCAAGGCTAAACAATCCCAGCTCCCTCAGCCTCTCCTCATAGGGCTTGTGCTCAAGGCCCCTCACCAGCCTCGTTGCCCTTCTCTGGACACGCTCAAGCACCAAAATGTCCTTCCTAAACTGAGGGGCCCAGAACTGGACACAGTACTCAAGGTGCGGCCTAACAAGCTTCCATCCATCCAGAGTAAAATCTCTGTGATGATTAAACACGGAGGGTCTGGCTTTCAATTCAGTAGGGATCAGGGCTGAGGGGAGACTTGGTGTCTGCAAGGGGGGTATAGAGGTGGAGGTTGGACCCCTATCACAAGGAACAAGGGACAGGACCAGAAGAAATGGCCTCAAGCTGCCCCGGAGAAGTTGAGGTTGGCCCTGAGGAGAAACTTCTCCCTGCAAAGAACCCTCAGCCCTTGGGACAGGCTGCTCAGGGGAGGGGGTTCAGTTGCCATCCCTGGATGGGTTTCACAGTTGGGAGATCTGAAGCTCAGGGATGGGGTTAGTGGCAGGTTGGGACAGTTGGGTTCAGGGTTGGACTTGATGCGCTTGAAGGTTTTTTCCAACCTAAACAAGAAAAAGCCCTCAAACCACCCCTGAGATTCCACAGCTTCAGGAAAGGACTATGGAAAGGAGCCTCAGGCACAGCCAAGGGGGCCCTGGCCTGGAACAGTGCCGGCAGGAGGTTTCATCTTCTCCCACCATCACCTTCAGGATCAAAACCTGCCCTTTCCTGCTCTGGAAGGTCAGCTGCGATAATCCCTGACCTATCAGCACCTTTAATGAAGAGCCCAGCTGCTAACAGCTGACTTTAAGAGTTCAAAGAGGGTTTAGACTTCAAACAAACAGAGAAACAAACCCTTATTTTTCCAAAAAAGAAAAAAACCATCTGACACCAGGGCAGACAGAAAATATCCTTCACCTCCTGGACAAAGGAGGCGGCTGAACAGCCCCGAGGATGCTTCTGCTGGCCCTGCTTTCGTTCATTCACAGCAACTGCTGCAACTCGCCACAGCCTTCGGCCACAGAGACCCAAGGGGTTTCAAGCCCCGAGGAAGCTGCACCTGCTCCCACATGGGGAAAATCCCAGCGGCTCAACCCGCCCGGCCAACAGCACATAAAGCAGGTGCTGGCGAGTGTGAGGCAGTCGTGCCGTCCCCGGGGCAAAATCCGACCGTCCTTCATGCTAAACATGGTGAAGCACGAGTGGGATATTCCTCCTGAGTTAGTCAGAGGTGCTCGAGCCTTTCCTCATTCCCCACCGCCAGCCATCAGCACGATATGCAAAGCCCTTCGTCTCCCTGGGGCTTCCAGCGGTGGGGAAAGCTGCAGCTCAAAGCTCACATCGATTTCAGAGCCGAGACAGGACCTCAGTGTTCTTTGTCCCTTCTCAGAACGAGATTTCACCTTCCCTCAAAAGCCCAGCAGGGACAAGAGCAATGTGGAAGGACAGGGGTTGTTTCATCGGTGTTTGATTGTTACTGATTCAACCTGTTCTCACGGCGACAGTTATCTCGGAGAAATCTCTTCCTCGAGGTTGACTGCTGTAAAAGTTCCTGCTGTGACCTACTTCTAGCAAAGGGATCACCCCAGCATCAGGGGGTTGGCCACCAGTCCTGTGTGGAGCAGCTCCTGTAACAACAGGGCTGTTCATTGTTAGGGGACAAAAAGGAGGGTCTCTGGTGAGGAAGGACAGCTGTAGGCTGTTTCCTCCCAGGAATCCCAACCTAGCTCCAACCTCCTGAACTTCAGGGAGCTGTGGAGAGCCTGGAACCTCCTGTTCTCCAGTTCAACCTCCCAGTTCCCTCAGCCGCTCCTCACAGCACTGGTGCTCCAGCCCCTTCCCCAGCTGCAGCCCCTCCATGTCCTTCTGGCAGGGAGTGGGGGGCTCACAACTACTAACAAAACAGCCCTGGAGCCACCTCGGACTGTTCTAAACAGATGTGAATAGTCCTGGAGGGATCAGAGCTGTGAGTGATGTCCAGCCCCAGGCCAGCAGTGAAATGTGCCAGCGAGGCCAGTAAGGGGTCAAGGTTCTTCCTGAGAATGGAGAGATCGATTTGTGCTTCGGGAAATCCTGCAGGTGAAGCATTTCCTGCGTAGAAGCACCAGCTGCTCCGTGTGATTCAGGTACCTGGAAATAGAGAGGGTTTTTCTCTGCTGCTATTTCCTAGTTGACTCTGTGTTCACAAACAACAGCAGTGACTAACTGCTGATGCTGTGGAGCAGAGGTCAGTGGTGGTCACGTTTCCCAAATAAAGCAAATCTCCCCTTCTTGGGGTGTCCCCTCCTTGAGGTCTTCTGAGCTTTCATGCTTATAGTGTCCCCTTCTCAGGATCTCCCCTCCTTGAGGTCACTCCTCCGGAGGGACTCCTAACCTCAGGTTCTCCCTTCCTTTGAGTCTCTCCTCCTGGGGGTCTCCCTTCCTCAAGGTGTCCTGTCCCTGAGGTTTCCCCTCCTCAAGGGTACCCCTCCTCAGGATCTTCTCTCCTTGGGGTCTCCTCTCACAGAATCACACAACATTAGGGATTGGAAGTGACCTCGAAAGATCATCCAGTCCAATCCCCCCCGCCACAGCAGGATCCCCTAGATCAAGTCACACTTGAGGTGTCCTCTCCTTGGATTCTCCCCTCCTTGGGGTCTCCCCTCATTTCTCAGGAGCTGCATCCAAGCTCAGCCCTTTGTCCTCACCCCAAGCCCACTGGGCTGTGTGTTCGGCTCACCCTGATGTGATTGTGTGGCCGTGGCACCGAAGGGCTAAGAGAACTGCTGGGTGTCTGATGCCAAGGGGGCATCCAGCCCCAGCTGCCTCCCTCACCCCACGGAGCGACCAGAGGGATCTGGCCTCAGATTGTTCCAGATTCTTCCTTCCCGGTGCAGCCGCTGTCCGCTGCCTGCCCGTTTCCCGGCTCTTTCAGCAGGTGCTGGAGATAAGAGCAGACCATCAAACAGCAGGTCTTCCTCTGAGAAAGGCAAACACACCCTTTGCATGTTCTCATGCTCGAGGTTCACTCTCGCTTCCTGGTTAATCACTGCCTTTGCCATCCTGCTCTTTACCCAACTGCAGATGCGGGTGAAGTGCCCATTAGGAAGAGGCTCCTGTTCAGACGACTTCAGTGAGACCTTGCAGCCATCACTGTGAGAAGGACCTTCTTCCCAGGGAGGGTGCCAGAGCCCTGGCAGGGGCTCCCCAGGGGGGCTGTGGAGTCTCCTTCTCTGGAGACGTTTCAAACCCACCTGGACATGTTCCTGTGTGGCTGGATCTAGGGGATCCTGCTGTGGCAGGAGGATGGGACTGGATGATCTGTCGAGGTCACTTCCAATCCCTGATGTGCTGTGTTTCTGTGAATCTTCCAACCCCTAATATTCTGTGATTGATTTCCTTGCTCTGATTTGAACCTGAGCACATCTCTGTTGTTTATGGAACTGGATGATGCTGGCTCTGAGGGCAAACCAGGCAAAACTGGGACCACCTTTCCCTGAACAACCAGCCCACAGGGGAAAGGGCACACACCCCTCTGTGAGCACCAGCTTCTTGGCAGGTTATGAACTTGTTCCTTTTAAATAAAAAAACTCCTCACACTCATGTTTTAACCAACTCAATAAACAAAATCGCTAACGAGAAAGCAAACAGACTGTTAACAATCAAACGTGGAGATAGCTTTGACTTGGAGTCATCTCCGCAACTATTTAATTGCTTGGAGGTGAAGCAATAAAAGCCCTGGAGGAAATTCCCTGGGGTTTCTCTTGCAGTTAACCAGCATTTCTCCAGAATTAAAATGAATGAAGAAATCAAACATCTCTTAAATATTTATTGATGGGGAAGGAAAACAAACACAAGGAATGTATTTTCCTTTAGTTAATCTCTCCATCATGTGTGAAATTTAGGTGTCTACCTGTCTGTAACGTCAGACCAAGCCGTTCCAGTGGTCCCGTCAGGTATTGCCGTCCCTCACGAACCTCAGCAAAGAAATGTTGTCACACAACTGCAGATAAATGATAAACGAAGGAGCTCTGCGACCCAGGAGCCCTGGAGATGGGGGTGATCTTTTGATCCACCTCCATCTCTGCATTTGATTGCATTAAGTAAAATAGAATCATCAGACAGTTTTGGCTGAAAGACACCTTCAAGATCATCAAGTCCAACCTTTTCCCAGCCCTATCAGCACCCCAAAACCCTCTTTCCCAACACAACATCTACCCTTCTCTTCAACACCTCCAGGGATGGGGACTCAGCCGCCTCCCTGGGCAGCTGTTCCAGTGCCTGACAGCTCTTTCAGCCAAGAAATTCCTCCTGACATCCAACCTGAACCTCCCCTGGTGCAGCTTCAGGCCATTTCCCCTTCTCCTATCACTGGCCACCAGGGAGTGGTTCAGATTTTCAAATGTAAGGAACTTGGGGGTTAAAAACAGAACAGCTGCAGGATAGGACATCAAGTCTCCTTCTCTAGAGACATTTAAAACTCGCCTGAACATGTTGCTGTGTGACTTGATTTATGGGATCCTGCTGTGGCAGGAGAATTGGACTGAATGATCTTTTGAGCTCCCTTCCAATGCAGCAAGCTGTTAGGCTGTTGTCTCATTCCCTCTTCTCCCTCATTGCTCAGTAATATTAATATTGATAAATCCTATTTTTCATTTGATCTGCAGCAGATGAAGAGGTGAAATGTGGAAACAGAAAACTCCACAGCGGGACACTCCTCCTGCAGCCTCAACACTGAGTCACCACCCTGACGCGGTCACAAACCCAAGGGCTACAAGGAAAGATGCTGAATGAGCCCTTGAGGCTGAAGAGCTGGGGCAGAGCCTGGGTTCTCCTTCACCCCTGCACAGCCCAGCGATGGTGTGGGCTCGTTCTTCGTCAAACCTGCCCTTGTGCAATGTGTGAAAACACCCTTGAGAACAGGGCGGCAAACCCTTCCTCAATAGAGTTTTACAAGCACGAGGCAGGTGTTAAAACCAGTAGAATTTGCTGTGGGCATGTCCTGCTGCAGGTGCACGGGATGGAACTGAGTTATCTGTTTGTTTGCTCTTTAAATCGCTGCTGGAGATAACACCGAGGAGATTGTCGTTGCCCGGACATGGGAGAGCTGCTTTGTGCTATGATGCTACAGGCACGATAGGCCAACCCTGGACCAGAGCAGGCTTTCCTAGAGCAAATCCCACAGGAACACATCCAGGTGGGTCTGGGATGTCTCCAGGGCAGAAGACTCTACAGCCTCTCTGGACAGCCTGGGCCAAGGCTCCGGGACCCTCAAAAACAGGAGAAAGTTCTTCCTTCTGGTTAGATGGAGCTTCCTGTGCTCCAGTTTGTGCCCAGTGCCCCTTGTCCTATCACTGGGCCTGACCCCCACCTGACTGCAACCTCCCTTCAGGGAGCTGGAGAGAGAGAGAAGGTCCCCACTGAGTGTCCTCCAGGTTAAACACCCCCAGCTCCCTCAGTCTCCCCAGCAGCCTTTCCCTCCAGTCCTGTCCCCAGCCTTGTTGCTCCTCTGGACCTGCTCCAGCCCCTCCATTTCTTTCTTGAAGTGAGGAGCCCAGCACTGCCCCCAGTACTCAAGGGGAGGCCTCCCCAGTGCCCAGTCCAGGGGGAGAACGATGCCCTGAGCCCTGCTGGCCACACTATCGCTGATCCAAGCCAGGATTCCTTTGGGGCGACCTGGGCACCCTGCTGGCAGAAAAGAAGAGCCTGGTCCCATCTTCCTGAGACCCTTTAGCTATTGATCAGACTCCTCCTCTCCAGGCTGAACAGCCCCAGCTCTTCCAGCCTCTCCCACTGCTGAAGGCTGATTCCTGTAACCTAAACCAATCTGTTGGGGCTGCTCTAACCCAGGGTGTTTCTGGTCTGCGTTGACCTGGACAGCTGGGGGACACCTAACCCTCCCCAAAGAACCAGAAAGGATGGTTGGTCCCCTACAGACCAGGACCCCCTGTCAATTCATAGGATCATAGGGGTTGGAAGGGACCTCTGGAGATCATCTAGTCCAACCCCATTAAGGTTCGATGAAACGTTAATGAAGACTTTGTAAACTTAATGAGAGAACTCAAGGTCTAAGGGTCTCCTAGATGAACTCTCCTCATTATATTCCTATTATTCCTCTAAAAATCACCCCCACATGGGTCAAACAGCCCCTGACCTGAGGGCAGCCCCCCAACTCCTGAGCTTATGGAGCAGACAGTAGGTCCACGGCCACTTCAACTAACAGCGAGGAATTATTCAACCAATTAGCCCTAGGACTGAAGTTGTGATCAACAAGAGACACTCAAGAACTAATTAACACGTTAATTACACTAATTTGCACTGTGTAAACGAAGGGCTGCTCCCACAGCTCCGGGAGTTCCCTGTGGGGACGCGCAGCGAGCCCTCGGCTTGGCGCAAACGAAAGGAAGCCCTGGGTGTGGGGTTTTGTCTTGTGGTGTTTAGTGGGGGGCTGATAGCAGACCCCAGGAGGACACTGAGGGGCCACCGCGGCCGCAGGAGCTCCCCCTGCTCCGCCCAGGGCCGCCTTTTCCCGCCCTTTCCCGCCCAGGGCCGTCCCCTCCCGAGCTGCACTGCGGCGCCAAGATGGCGGCGCCCAGCGAGGGCCGCCCGGGCCGGGCTTCTTCCGCCTTCCCGGGCACCGATAACGGGCCCTTCGCTTTCCCCTTCGCCGTCCCACACAGCGCCGCGGGCTCCGGGGCGGAGGAGCCGGCCAAGAAGCCGTGTCGAGCCTGCACCGATTTCAAGAGCTGGTTGCGGCAGCAGCGTCAGCAGGCGGCGCCGGGCGGCGGGGTGAGGCGGCGGGAGCTCCCTGGGGATAGAGGGGACGGAGGGGCCGTCGTAACTCCCTCAGAGCTGTGAAGCGGGATCCGTCCTGCACCCAAGTGTGAGGGAGCTGCGTGTGTCCCGCCTCACGGTGTGAAGGGCCCGGGGGCAGCCTGTCTCTATGTGGGGGTCTGTGAAGGCGGGGGCTCCGTCCTCTCCCTGTGAGTGTGAGGGAGGGGCTCCATCTCCTCCCCATCAAGTGCGAAGGGTCTTTGCCTCCGTGGGTGTTAATGGGGAGCTCCGTCTTCTCCCCTGTGAGTGTGTAGGGGGTGCTCAGTCTTCTCCCCTGTGGGTGTGAAGGGGGACTGCTGTTGTGCCCCCATCTCATACCTGTAAAGCACCAGCATCCCCTCATAACCCTTTTTTCTGCTCCAGGACACGACGGTCGCAGAGGACAAAGAGCCCCCACCAAATTGTCCCCTCGACAGTGAGCAGCTGGGCCGCAACACCTGGTCGTTCCTGCACACCATGGCAGCCTACTATCCCGAGCACCCCACCAGCACCCAGCAGAAGGAGATGAGGGACTTCATCAACCTCTTCTCCAAGTTTTACCCCTGCGAGCACTGCGCTGAGGATCTGAGGAAGAGGTGAGTTGCCTGCTCGGGTTGTTTTTGGTGACCGCTGCTGAAGCATTGGGCTGCAGCAGGTATTTGCATACTGGCAGCTCTTCCTGCAGTTGGGATTTGCAGTTACCTGAGCTGGTTTCTTCCCTTATTGCATAAATTGGAGATAAACTTACTCGGAATACAAATACCTTGTTTCTCATGGTATTCAGTTGTGTGCTACCTCCAAGGCCTCCCTGAGGCTACTTCAGGATTTTCTGCTTCAAACTGGACTTGAGCTCTGTCGTGGAATTAGACTGTGACTGATTTTCAGGAGATAAGTGCTCTTCCTCAGAAAACCCCTTTTGTTGGTAACCCCAGCAGTGGAGGCAAAGACCCAAACAGGGTCTGTGATGTTTGATAAACTTTTCTATTCTTGTTTCAGTCAGTATGTTTCTTGAAAGCTTAAATGAAAGCTTAAACTTTCCTGGATGATAAACGCCCGTGAAACCTAATTATTAACTTTGCAGGCATCACATAGCAAAACAGCTGCTCAGTTTTTTAAGTTTATTATTCTGTTAGTTAGGGGTTTATTGAATTCATTTGATGGGAGGTGTACAGAGGAGAGCAACTCAAACGATCAGAGGGCTGGAGCACCTCCCCTGTGAGGACAGGCTGAGCAAGGTGGGGTTGTTCAGCCTGGAGAAGAGGAGGCTTCCAGGTGACCTTTGAGCAGCTTTCCAGTTTCTGAAGGAAGGGGGCTACAAGAAAGTTGGGGGAGGGCTTTTGACTTTTTGGTAGTGAGAGGCCAGGGGAAAGGGTTTCAGACTTGAAGCAGGGAGATGGAGGTTGGCCATGAGGAAGAAATTCTTCACTGTGACGGTGGGGAGATGCTGGAACAGGTTGCCCAGGGCAGTTGTGGCTGCCCCATCCGTGGAAGTGTTGAAGGCCAGGCTGGCTGGGGCCCTGAGTATCCTGCCTTAGAGAAGGTGTCCCTGCCTGTGCAGATGAATTGAGACTGGATGATCTTTAAGGTCCCTCCCAGCCCTGGCCATGCCATAACTCCATGCTGAACTCCAATACTTCTTGCCTTTTATTGTCAATGAGCTGTTTGGTTCCTGCGTCTTTTTTCCAGTTGACTGGGGATGAAACCACAACATTTGCAGCCATCAGTGGAGGTTCGGCCTCTGATAAATCTATGTGATCTCTCCTGAGTTCTCAGGACTGGCTGACTCTGGCTGTCTTTGTGCTCTGTGTCTGCTCTGGCTGTCAAAGTCATTGATTAAAGCAGTAACGTTTGTTCCCTCTTCCCTGTTTGCAGATTACGTACAAATCAGCCTGATACTAGCACCAGAAATAACTTCTCCCAGTGGTTGTGTCTTCTTCATAATGAAGTGAACAGGAAACTGGGGAAGTCTGAATTTGACTGCTCTCGTGTGGATGAGCGCTGGCGAGATGGCTGGAAGGATGGTAGTTGTGATTAATCGGTGGAGCCCGCCTTGGGAATCAAACAGACCCACTCTGGTGTTGAGTCGCTGGGGGAGATGTGTGAGTCAGTAACGGTGTGTTTGCCCGTCTGTGTGGGTGAGCTGGAGGAAATAAAAGGTAAACTGTACAAATACATCAAAACAACTCTTATCCTACTAATATTTTGATAAACCATCAGATCAATCTAGTACCAGAGGGACTGAGGCCTTGTGCTTGAACACAGGAGTTGCCAAAAAACCTGTGAAGTCGGTGATGAACTCGTGGAGGCTTTTTCATGACGACGTTTCCTTATTTGAGGGGTGTTTGCTGCCCGTGGTGTAGAGGGCTGCCCTGGGGCATTTTCGTGTGCAGGCTTTGTCCTGCTCTTTGGGAAGATGCATCTGATGAACTGTCACTTCCATTTCTGTTCTGGTTGTGTTTTGTGCCGAGCCCGTACCCCTGGATTGCTCTTTGCAAGATCTCCAGCGCTTGTTGTTGAGCTCCTCTCCAGTTCCTTTGATCAAAGGCCTGAGGGCTGGTACGTTTCATTTCAAGGCTAAAATCACAGAGCCCCAAGTTTCTCGTTTTATTTTTCAGCTCATGTAGGAGGACACTGTAGAAGGGGAAGCTAAAGCACTCTTAAAAATACCCAACTCATCTGATGAGTGGAATGAATAATCAACTGGGTGAAATTCCAGCTATTTAAATTGGTTCCTAATTTTCTTTGCGTGCAGGAGCGTTGCGATGATAAATTCTTCCAAAGTGTTTAAGGCAAATAACCTCTTAATCTCTGCTGTGAACTTTTCTGTCATAGAGTCATGGAATGGCTGGGTTGGAAGGGACCTTAAAGGTCACCCAGTTCCAACCCCCTTGCAGAGGCAGCGACACCTTCACTAGAGCAGGTTGCTCAGGGCCCCAGCCAGCCTGGCCTTCAGCACTGCCAGGGATGGGGCAGCCACAGCTGCCTTGGGCAACCTGTTCCGGCATCTCCCCACCCTCACAGCAAAGAATTTGTTCCTCATGGCCAACCTCAATCTCCCTTCTTCAAGTCTGGAACCCTTTCCCTTTGTTCTCTCACTAGCACCCCTTTTAGAAGCCTTACCCCAGCTTTCTTGTAGCCCCCTTCCTTCAGCTACTAGAAAATAGAGGCTGCTATCTGCAGTGAAGTGTCTTCAGTTTTGTTTAGCAGAGTATTTCTGAGATGCCACTTGTGTTTTGAGAGCCTTGCCTGCTCCTTGCTGAGCTGGTTGATACTTTGGACTTATCCCTTAGCTAAAACTCTAGAACAAGAAGGACTTAAAACCTTTTCCAGTATTTTGGTTCTGCTGAAGCCAGCACTGTCAGCTTTACAGAGTATTTACTGCCCAGGGGACCCGAGGAGCAGATTCCCTGGTGGAAACTGGTCCAAATCCTTGCTCTGTGTGTTTTAACTAGGTCAGCGGCAGTATTTCAACACATAGATGTGAATTTCAGCTTCTAGTGAAACAACAGTGTTAATGATTTACACCACAGCGCTTAGAACCACTTCTCCCTTTCTAGAGAAGCAGCTTACAAACAAAAACCAGCCAAAATAATTTCAAGTTCTGCAAGTAAACAGCAATTTCATGCCCTTCCTGCATTCCTGGCTGTGAAAAGTATGCAGGAGTTTGCCCAAGCCATGACAGCCATCAGCTTTTTCCCTTCTGTACTTCCTGCTGAGGGTTTCTTGTGTGTTTTAACGAGCTTCCTTATTTCTTGCACTTGTAAATGTACAGAGTGTTACTGGAAACATTAATGGCACTTTTATCGTAGTGTGGGGAGCCATGGCAGCTCCTATCTACAGCCTTTGATCTTCAAACCTCCGTGAGTGGGGCTGCTGAGCCTTTAGAGAAGCAGTAAGAACCCTGGAAATACATGTTACTGCTTTATGGGTGGGGATTTGAGCTCTTTCAAGTTAAAACAGGATTGAGATGAATTTTATGGACTGGTTATTTGTGAAGTTTATTATGGAATAACGTTTCTAAACACAAAGCCAACACCATGGGTGATAAGGAGTTGGCTGCTCTTCCTTTCCAATCTGCCCTTGATAAGTCTCTGTGATGCTTTAATTGCCCGTGGAGCAGATGATATTTCTTCTTTGGCTTCAGTGTGAGTGAGGAGGTTGGAACAGCACCTGGCTCATCCCTTTATCGTCTTGATACTGGAAATAAGAGTGGGTTGGGGTCACTTGTGCTGCCCAGTCTGAGGGACACTGCTGTCTTCTACCTGGTGACCTTCCTCCAGAGCATGTGTCTGGGTGTTGAGAGGGAGGTAATTGTGTATCCTGCTCAGAACTGGGGGGTGTAGCTGTGGCAGCACGGAACATTGGTCACCTTGTTTGAGGAGGTGGTAGGAGCATGTGGGAGGAAAAGCCCCTTTTGCCAGCAGGGCAGGGGCACCAGCATCTTTAGTGAAGGTTCCTGAGCAATGAGGCCTTCAGCCAAGGCTGCCAGGATGTTCTTGGGGCAGCCTGTTCCTCTGGCTGTGCGGTACAGTGCAGGATTGAAGAACTCTGTTCTCTCATGTTTGTGGCTTTGCAGAAGAGCTTTGACTTAGATGCTTCTCAGGCACCCCATCATCACTCTGGACTTGATTGTGTGAGGAGGGAGATGATTGGGGGTTTTTTTGCTGCTCATTTGTACTAGATTTCAAGTTTTAGTCTTCTGTCAGGAATTTCTAGGGAAGATAACTTGTGTACAGAAAATTGTGACTTCTAAATGCACCTGATTAAATCTAGTTTTAAAAAAATCTCTGTATCCAACTTATGTTTCCTGTTGATGTGAAAATAATAAAGCAGCTGAGTTCATTCCTGGCTTTTCCCTGCTGCGTGAGATCTTGGGGAGAGGCATCACACTGTCCCGGGGTGTCTTGACCTGCGTGCTGACGCCTTGGCCACGGTGTTGGGGCTCTGCAGCTGCTCCGTTGCTGACTGCAGGTCGTGAGGCTGGGCTTTATATCCGGAGCAGTGGGATGTTTTGTGGGGTTTTTGCCACGTGTTTCTGACTGTAGCTGGGAATAGCTCACATCTTGCTGGATTTGAGCAGGATGGCAGAGGAGGGTGTCATCAACAGAAGAGCAGCGTTCCTTAATGGAGTGTTCCCCACACATCTTTTGCTGGAAGGAGAAAGCTGCTTCCTATTGAGATAAAGCACCACCAGGAGCTCAGCTGCTGCCTGCTCAGCTCAGCTCCTGTGGAACAGGCATCTTCCTAACCTTTTCCCATCTCGGAGGGTTCCCTGTCTGCAGGGACTGGTTTGCATTCGGGCTTTGTTGCTGTTTCTCCCCTGAAAGCAAAGAGCAAGCAGCCACCTGGGAGCTGTCTCTTTCATGAATGGGAGGCAGGGTTGCTCAGCCAGTACCGAGTCCAGATGCTGGTGGAAGCACTGCTGTGCTGTTAACATTTTCCCAGAGATTAGCTGCTTCTTTGCAGTGTGGGGAGAGGAGTCTGCTCTTGAAAATCCCTTCTCGAGTGAGTCTTTGGCTCCAGGCTGCTACAGGCAGTGTGAGATATTTCCTCCTGCTGGAGTCTGACAGGTTTGGAGAGGGGAAGATGTAGATTTGCTGGATTTGCTTCCCTCTGGGGTTTTTCACCCTTCCTGTCGGCACTGATTTGATGGATTAGTTTTTCTCCTGGAGCAGCTGCTCAGGTCTGTTCTCTGAATGACAGAGGAGCTGTCTGTGTAGTCAGGAGTAGGCATGTCAGCAGGAACTGCCAACCAGCTTGGGTGAAGCCAACGCCTGTTCTTCAGGCTAATAGGAAATGGGTGGGAGAAACTCCACCCCTGGAACCATCCCAGGTCAGGGTGGACATTGGGTCTGAGCAACCTGCTTTTGTCAAAGATGTTGCTTTTGAGGCCCTTTCCAATCCCTGATGTTCTGTGATGTCTGTGCTCACCGCAGGGGTGGGACTGGATGAGCTTGAAAGGTCCCTTCATCTCAAACCAGTCTGTGATCTAATGATCCTGAGTAGAGCAAACCCGCAGCTATCTGGACAAATCAACAGGTAGAACAGGGCACTGGGTCAGCTGGAGCACCGACCTGGCTGGGCAGCTCCCATATCTCACATCCCATCGTGCTGCTTGGCCCCTCGCAGGGCGAAGCTCGGGGAGAGAGTTGCTTTGCATCTTCAGCGAGGCAGCAGCAGAGGGCAACAAAGCATCTGCTTGCTGGCTTTCCTGCCTCTCCGCGGTAACACAGACATCACAGAGATGTTGTTACTTCATGCCGCTCCCTTGCCTGTGGTTTTGGGAGGAGGTCTTGATGGCTTTTCAAATCAGTGTGCAAGACACAATGACTTAAACAATGGGTTATTTCTCCACCTGCAGCTGGAATCTATGGCCAAAAGACAGTTCCAGAAGGACACAGAGCTGCTTGATAGAGCCACAAAGATGATGAAGGGAGTGGAGCATCTCCCTGATGAGGAAAGGCTGAGGCAGCTGGGTCTCTTGAGCTTGGAAAAATGGAGCCTGAGGGGTGACCCCATGGATGTTGATCAAGATGGGAAGGGTGGGTGTGAGGAGGATGGAGCCAGGCTCTGCTCAGGGGCACCCAGTGACAGGACAAGGGGCAGCGGGTGTGAGCTGGAGCAGAGGAGGTTCCCCATCAGTGTGAGAAGGACCTTGTTCCCCGTGAGGGTGCCAGAGCCCTGGCAGGGGCTGCCCAGGGGGGTTGTGGAGTCTCCTTCTCTGGAGATGTTTAAAACACCCAGCCGTGTTTGCAACTGGATCTAGGTGATCCTGCTGTGTCAGGGGGGTTCGACTGGCTGATCTTTCGAGGTCCCTTCCAATCCCCAATGTTCTGTGATTCTATGAAGGACCCACTGGGTGCTATTTCCCATGTTTCCTACCAGATTTTCATTCCGTAGCTGGTAGTCTCATACCTGGAGAAATTCTGGTGCTTTTACCATGTCACTAACAGACTGGAAGGGGTGAATCGATGATAATTTTGCTGGAGGAGAGCGATTTCAGCTCTGCCAGCCCTCTGCCTGCATTTGGTTTAGGTTCTGGGTCTTGTGTTGTGCCTTCTGCACCCTGAGCCAGCAGCAGGTGTGAGCCACGTGCTTAAAGGTGTGCTGGTCTATACTGGGACAGCTGAGTTGTCCTGCTTCTTAGAGACAAGGCTAAAGACAGGGCTGGAGGCTCAAGATGTGAAACTCTGGCTCTGAGTCATGATGTTTTTGCTAGACTCCAGGTAAGTCCCTTCATCTCCTGTAGCAACCCTTCCATTTCTGTATCACTGGAGGGGGAAGTAGCAGATTCAGCAGCCTGAGATTGGTCTCTACAATCAAATCACACTCCTCAGTCCATCCCACAGATCTCCTTTAGGCCAGCTAACTTCCTCCTTTGACTCTGCGGCCCTGGTTGCTGTTTGCTGTGTGAAGAAACAAAGCATTTTGTGTTGTCTGCAGGTAGCATGTCCATTCCTCAGCAAACACTGCAGCCCTTCTTTCCCCCAGAGCCTGCACTATGGATCTTAGCAATGCAACACCAGCAGAAGTGATAACAGCAGAGACAGGGCTGGGTGAGCTCCTTTGGCAGCGAAGCCTGATGTAGCTCAGAGGAGAATTCCACGTCGGACACAGCTCGAGCTGCTCGGGGCTGCCCCGTGTCCTTGTAGCTGTCAGCTCTGCTCTCATTACCATATCCTGCTCAGCTCTAACACCGAGCGGGCAGCAGACAACAGCATCAAAGGCAACTTGTTGGTCACACTCTACATGTGTTTGGGTCACAGAATCCCAGAATGAAGGAGGCTGCAGAAGCCCTGTGAGCTCAGGACCTAACATCACCCCAGCAGCGACACCAGGGCACTCAGGGCCACAGCCAGGCTGTCTTGCAACACCTCCAGGGATGGAGAATCCAACACTGCCCTGGGCAGTCCAGTCCAGGCTCTGATCCCCCTTTTAGTGAGGAAGGGCTTCCTAACATCCAGCCTAACCCTCCCCAGGCAGCTTCAGGCCCTGCCTTCTCATCCTGGTGCTGGTTGCCTGGGAGAAGAGCCTGACCCCCACCTGTCTACAATTTCCCACAGACTAGACTGGGTTGGGTTGGGTTGGGTTGGAAGGGAGGTCAGGAGTGACCCAGCCCCAACCCCCTGCCAAAGTCAGTGACACCTCTCACCAGACCAGGGTGCCCACAGCCCCATCCAACCTGCCCTTGAACACTACCAGGGATGGAGCAGCCACAACCTCCCTGAGCAGCCTGTTCCAGGGCCTCAGCACCCTCACAGGGAGGAACTTCTGCCTCAGGTCTATCCTAAATCTAGATCCTCCAGGGTCTGTTTGGGAGGTGCAGAGCTCAGCCTAGGGACTGAATCAGATCAGATTCCTGGCTTCCCAACCAGCTGAACTTTTCATGCTATTAGGCTCTTCTGAGAAGAGCAGAGAACATGCTGGGTAGGTGAGACATCGAGCCCATGATGGCACTACGGGGGAGCGTTTTGAAACCCACGGGGGGTTGTGTTCAGGTTGAGTTCCGAGGTACTAACTTTTCTGCTCAAAACAACCTCTATCTCAGTTCTCAGAATTCCTTTATCCACCTCTTTTCCTGGCTGTTTATTTCAGTCAGTAAATTCTTCTGTGGTATTTTCTAGCGCAGCTGAATCCCCCCCATTACAGGAGGGGATGAGTAACCAGCTAGTAAGTGATCTTTGGGCTATTTTCGGATCTCTTTGGGTAGAAGGCACTAAGCAGCTTTCTAGTGACTGTGCTAAGGCATCGCTAGCTGGGAAAGTCCGTTCTCTCCGCCTCTGGGCACTGTGAATTTCTAAGCACCTCTCAACATTCCCATCACCCCTCGTTATGTTTCTAGGGACTGATGGCTGAGAGCAACATTAGCCAGACTCGACTGAACGTCAAAGCGTCTCGGAGTAACCAATGAATGAACACAGAGCACAGCTCTGCCCGCTGCCTTCTGCTTACTGGGAGCGCTGGGCTGCGGTGGCCTCGCTAGAAATACATGGTCAGAGATGTTCTGACAGCAGGGTGGTTTCACATCACCTTTTCAGTTCAGAGGAAGTGGGGCTGGTTGTTCTGCCTGACGCATCTGGAGCATCCCACTGCCGCACAGAAAATAGGGTTGGTCCTGCTAAAGAAACCCCATTAACTCACCTGGGAGCCTCATCCCAGTGACCCCAGTGCTGGGGAGCTTGGTAAGTTCTTGTGAATTGGTTATGTTCAGCAATATGACTTTGAGACACGTCTTGGTCCCTCTTGGCTCTGCAGAGCTAGCTGAGATCAGCCCTTGGCTGAGGGGAGAAGGCTGGCCTCACCAGGCTTTGGAGAAGTGGACAGCCTCACAGGTGGTGGAGGGGAGCATCTCCCTGCTGAGGAGAGGCTGAGGGAGCTGGGGCTCTGGAGCTGGGAAAGAGGAGCCTGAGGGGTGACCCCATGGATGTTGATCAATATGTGAAGGGTGGGTGTGAGGAGGATGGAGCCAGGCTCTGCTCAGGGGCACCCAGTGACAGGACAAGGGGCAGCGGGTGTGAGCTGGAGCAGAGGAGGTTCCACATCAGTGTGAGAAGGACCTTGTTCCCCGTGAGGGTGCCAGAGCCCTGGCAGGGGCTGCCCAGGGGGGTTGTGGAGTCTCCTTCTCTGGAGACATTTCAAACCAACCTGGCCAGTTCCTGTGCGACTGGATCTAGGGGATCCTGCTGTGACAGGGAGATTGGACTGGATGATCTTTTCGAGGTCCCTTCCCACCCCTAATGGTCTGTGATTCTGTGATCTTCTCTCCTCAAGGCTGGGAGGCCCACACCTTAACCCTGGCTAAAAACCCTGGTGGGACTGGAGGCACACAGATCATTAGGGGTTGGAAGGGACTTCCAAAGGTCATCAAGACAAAGAATAAGTCAGTGTGACTGCAAGAAGCAGGAGGCAACCCCATGTTTTTCAGCAGCCTCAGTGAAACCAAAAGCAGGGCCAGATGTCGGGCACTTTGTGTCTGCTCTGTTTGCTCCCTCTCCTTGAAATCCAAGGGCAAAGGTCAGTGCAGACAGAACCTGTTCACACTAACAAATCCTCTGGAACGTGCCATTTCCAAATGCTCTTTCCCCCCCATTTGATGAGGACAGGCTCAAGACACATCATCTTCAAGACATAACCCGTTACTGTCTGCCTCTGGCTGGCAGTTCCCTTATGTGCAGCACTAGGAAGTGAAACACAAACAGGGTGTGTGTGTGGGCTGGAGATAGCTCCTGAGCTTTATCTGCCCCAGTGCACAGGGGGAAAACCAGCCCCACATGATGTGACCATTGACCCCCATGGCAGGGGAGTTGGAACTGGATGAGCCTGTGGTCCCTTCTAACCCTGACTGACTATGACTTGGTCTAGGGGATCCTGCTGTGGCAGGGGGTTTGGACTAGATGACTTTTCAAGGTCCCTTCCCATCCCTAATGATCCCATGATTTTATGACCCCGTAACCACTGTGCGCAGGAGAAGGCAGAGAGCTGCACCTTGAGGTGATGAGTCCGAGGGCAGGGTGCTCAGCGGGATCTTGGCTGGTGCTGATGTGAGGTGGTCATGGCCTGCAGTGCGATCCGTCTGCCTGGGACCCGTTCTGGTTCTGCAGTTGCTGGTTCTATGATTTCATCTGGACGGTTTGGGTGGTGTCTTTGTCCCTTGAGCTGTGCAGTGTCTGAAGTGGGCCAGGGGTGAGCTGGGCAAGGCGTGTGAGGGAGAGGAGAGCAGAGCAGTGATTGCTGCTGGTAATCCTTTCACAGACTGGGTTGGGTTGGAAGGGAGCTCAGAGCTCACCCACTGCCAACCCTCTGCCATGGGGTAGTGACTCCTCTCACCAGACCAGGGTGCCCAGAGTCCCATCCAACTCAGCCTTGAACCCTTCCAGGGATAGAGCAGCCACAACCTCCCTGGGCAGCCTGTTCCAGGGCCTCAGCACTGTCACAGGGAGGGATTTCTGCCTCAGATCTACCCTAAATCTCCCCTGTTTTAGCCTGAAATTATTCCCCTCACCCTGTTACTAGAGTCCCTCATTAGAAGTCCCTCTATGGCCCCTTCAGCTGGTATAAATATGTGAAGGGTGGGTGTGAGGAGGATGGAGCCAGGCTCTGCTCAGTGTCATCTAATGGTAGGACAAGTGGCACCAGGTGTGGAGTGAAACAGGAGGTTCCACATCAGTGTGAGAAGGACCTTCTTCCCAGTGAGGGTGCCAGAGCCCTGGCAGGGGCTGCCCAGGGGAGTCGTGGAGTCTCCTTCTCTGGAGACGTTTCAAACCCCCCTGGCCATGTTCCTGTGTGACTGGGTCTAGGACATCCTGCTGTGTCGGGGGGATTGGACTGGATGAGCTCTCGAGGTCCCTTCCAATCCCTAATGTTCTGTGATAAGGCCCTCCCAGAGCCTTCTCCAGGCTGAACAACCCCAGTTCCCTCAGTCCGTCTCCATAGCAGAGGTGCTCCAGCCCTCCAATCATGCCTGTGGCCTCCTGTGTGATTCAGCAATGAGGTGACGATGCCCCTGGCACTGAGGTGCCACCCGTGTCCAGGCCCACGAGATATGGCTGCAGAAGAAAGCAGGAGGGACCAGCCTGGCAATCTCTTCGTAGCCTTTTCTGAGGGGTTTTTTGCATAGTAAACTGTGATTTCTACTGAGCTGGTGACATTGAGGAACAAATGGCTGAATCCTGCTCTTCCTGCTGCGAGTCAGAAATAGCTCTGGAGAGATGATGACTCACCTGTAATTGGGAAGAGCCAAGCAGCACCATCATGAGCTGCAACAGTTAAATCCCAGACCCACCTGCTGGAGACCGAGCAGACCCCCAGAGCTGCCCAAGGCCAAGGCCGGCTGAGCTGGAGCCCAGCACACGAATCCTTCGCCGTGTAACGGTGTGTGGCACGTCAGGGGCTGCACACGCCTGCTACATGCCTGTCACACGCCTGTTACACACTGCATGTGAACGCCCCGTCATCCAGCAGCGGCACCGGTCCCTGCACAGGGATGTGGAGCAGTGTAGATGGGCACAGAGCTGCTGGGGCGGCCACCAGGAGCCCCCCAGCCCCAGGGCCAGCAGTGCCAGCATCCTCCTGGCTGCCACGTTCCCTGCAGTTCCCGGCCGAAGCAGAGATGATGTCAGAGTTGTCATGGCATCGGTATCTATGGAACCGGGATCATCATCACGGGGCTACGAAAACTAACTCGGGAGCTGGGCCTGGAGCTGCAGGGGGATCTCCCTTTGCAGTAATTGAGGGTTTCCCCTCTATAAAGTTCTTCTCTTCTTCCTCCTTCCTGCTGTCCCTGGGACAGAGCTTGGTCTCCTGTGTCCCACAGCAGCTCTGGGAGTCTTCTCTTTGCACCAGCTAACGGGTGCATAATGGGGTGCCTTGGGGTTCAGCAGCCACCAGACCAGTCCCTCTGCCACCAAACAGGCTGCTTGTGACCTAAGGTCCTGAGTGAGTTGCCCACAGAGCACCTTGCTCGTGCTGCCTGTGCCACAATGTGGTGACCTCTAGGCCACAGTGTCTCACTCCTGCCAACAGGCTTCCAGCTGCAGGGGTTGCCACTTGCCATTGCGTGCTGATCCTACAACATCACCTCCCGATGTCCCCACGTGGTGACCATGCCCATAGCGTGGCAGTTCTTAGCATGGCACAGTGACCTCAGCTGTGGCAAAGTTCTGCTGGCCCCACCGTACCCCAGTCCCAGCCATAGACCATGACCACAGCACAGTGACCACGACCATAGTCATGTGCCGGGGAGAGGTTAGGTTGGCCATCAAGAGAAACCTCTTCCCTGACGGAGTGCTCAGCGGGTTGAGCAGGCTGCCCAGGGAGGAAAAGGAGTCACCATCCCTGGAGGGGTTCAAACACCGTGTAGCTGTGCCCCTGGGTGATAGGGTTTGGTGGGCAGAGTGGAGTCAGGGTGATGGCTGGACTGGGTGATCCTGGAGGTCTCTTCCATCCTGAATGATTGTGTGATAGCGCAGTGACCATGATCACCGCCTGGGAGGTTGTGGAGGCTCCTTCTCTGGAGCCGTTTCCAACCCGCCTGGCCATGTTCCCGTGCGACTGGGTCTAGGGGATCCTGCTGCGTGAGGGGGATAGGGCTGGATGATCTTTCGGGGTCCCTTCCAATCCCCAATGCTCTGCGATTCTGTGACCATGCCCATAGCCCGGTGACCGTGGCTATAGCCTGGTGACCATGGGCATAGCCCAGTGACCATGCCCACAGTCTGCTGACCATGGCTGTAGCTCAGTGACCATGATCACAGCCCCATGCCCACAGCCTGGTGCCTGTCCCCATGGCCATAGCCCGGTGCCCCTGTGCCCCTGCGGTGGCCCTGTGCCCCTGCGGTGGCCCTGGCTGTCCGGGTGCCCCCTGCTCTCACGCACCTGCCGGTTCCAACACCCCCCCCCCTCCGCCCCGGTGGTTCCTCCCGGTTCCCGCACGCGG
>VXBP01004868.1:203458-277800 GCA_013400115.1 Rhinopomastus cyanomelas | reverse complement strand
GACCGCGCGGGGGGGTGGACGGGACTGGGGCGGGGGGGGCAGGCGGGGCTCGGCTCGGCTCGGCTCGGCTGGGCGCTGGGTGAAGATGGAAGGAGCGTCGTTCGGAGCGGGCCGGGCGGGGGGAGCCATCGACCCCCTGGATTTCTTGAAGCAGCCGCAGACCATCCTCCGGGCAACCACCTGGGTAAGGAGGGACCGAGCGGGCAACCGCCAACCAGGCACCGGCAACCGCCAACCGGGCAGCGCCCGTGCAAGGGGCAGTGCCAGTACCGGGGCAGTGCCGGCGCCCGCTGCATTGGGCAGCGCCCGCACCGTGGGCAGTGCCCGTTGCACCTTGCAGTGCCCACTGCAAGCTCGTTGCACCGTGCATTGCCCGTTGCATGCCCGTTGCAGCGTGCAGTCCCCGCTGCAGCGTGCAGTGCCTGGGCTGTGTGTGGGGCTGGAGCAGCCGTGGCAGGGGGTGACCATCCGTGTGGGTGACAGGGCTTGCTGGCACCCATGGGTGCTGCAGGGAGATCCCTCAGGAAGGTTGCCCACTCCAGATGTGCCAGTGGCCTGTACCTGGCAAGGGGCTGGGGTGTAAACCAGGAGGCAGAGGACATTCTCCTTCCTGCCTTCCACGCATGGTCTGTGTGTGACAGGAGGAACCTGAGCGCCAGCCCTGCCCAGCTCAGCTCCCCACCTTCTGCTGTCATGGAGGGGTTTCCGGGGCCCTTTCCCATCTGCGGGTTGCCACCACGGAGCAGAGGACAGGTGGTGGAACACTCCGAGCAGCTTTGCTCGCTGGTGGGCTGTGAATAAGCAGCCTGGGACATGGGGTACCAGTGTTGGCAGCGGCTGTGGTGGCCAGCTGGCTGAGGAGTCCAGCTCGTGGCTCTGGTGGCTGTGGGTGAGCTGAGCTGAGCTTGGTGGGGGGCTCATCCTCACCTATCTGCTCTACATGGACACCATCAGCCCCCAGCGCTGGCTCTGTGTCACCTTGAGCAGTGAGTAAAGGGAAGGGGTGATGAGTTTAGGGGGTTCTCTGGGGAGGGGTGTCCCAGCCAAGGTCCCGTACAGCACACTATGGGAACACGTGCTTAAAGTTAAGTGTTTTCTTGGAGTGTTTTGCTGGGTGGGAGCCAGTGTGCTTCCCAGGTCTTTGAGAACCCCCCAGCTCCATTCCTCGAGGAGGCAGAAGGCCAGAGATGGGTCTGGAGCACCCAGCTTGGGTCTACAGAGGGACTCTGTATGAGGGACTCCAGTGGTAGGACCAGGGGGATGGGTTCAAGCTAAAAGAGGGGAGATTTAGGTTAGATCTTAGGAGGAATATCCTCCCGGTGAGGGTGCTGAGGCACTGGAACAGGTTGCCCTGGGGTGTGTGTGGGATTGAGAGCTGGCTCCAGAGCCCACGGAGCTCAAAGGGCAGGTTTTTACTGGTGTTCTGGCTAAGGAAGCTCATGTTAAAGGCCTTTTGGACTGCTTTTCCCTGGTCTCACACTTGCTGGTAGATCTGTCTGGGATCCTTCTCTCTCATCACTCCAGCTTGGGGGTTCAGAGTGCCCCCCTGGACCTTCACTCAGCTCTTGCAGTCCATAGACTCATGGACTCATTCCCATGGACTCATGGACAAGACCTTTAAGCTCACCACCTGCGGGGTGGTGGTTCAGAGAAACCTTGTCTGAGGCTCTGAGGCTGGTTGAGTTCAGGTGCTGGGATGGCTTTGTCCTCGTGTGGTTTTCCTCCCCGTCCTTTGTCCATGTGTCTTTTGAACCGCACGGCTGGGTCAAACCCCCGAGATGTGGCCATCGCTGTGTGTGTGATGTTAGGTACCTTGGGGGGGGAAAGGAGGGAGCTGCTTTGAGTGGGACCCCAGGAGGGGTCCTCCATCCTTTGGGGCCAACCTTGTGCTCCTGGTGCGAGCGACTCGGTGCTGACCCAGCCGATGGCCATCGCTGCCGTTTCGTGATGAGTTATCGCCAAAGGAGGGTCCAGCGCCAGTCAGTAGCTGCCTTGGGGCTAGAGGTGCCTAAGGACAGATCCCTAGGGGACTGGTGACTTCAGTGCAGACATCCCCACATGTAGGTGGTGGCAGAAGGGGTTTCCTGAGTTACCTCACTCAGCAGCCTCTGCCTGGCAGATGCGGTGGCTCTGAGTATAAGAAAGGAAAAAAACCCACTGCTGGCTTGAGCTGTAAAATCAAAAGCTGGGAAGAACCATCTAACAGAACAGTTCCTCATTCATCTGCTCTCCCTCCATCCGATGCAGTTTGTCAGATGAAGGTGGGATTGCCCTTGTGGCTTCCCTTGGAGACGTTTCCGTGCACAGTGAAGCAAAGCGAATGCTCACGGAGTGGCCTGCACAGTCCAGAGGTCCTCTCTCACCAGTGGCACCTGCCACGTGGCTGCACAGCCTCACAGGGACGTTGCTCAGTTAAAACAGGTCTAGATTTTGCTTTCATCTGCAGTTCTGGAGAGCATCTTCAGTAAACTCTGTGGTTTTCAGGAAGAGCAATGGTAAAATCCTGGCACCCACCTGCTCAGGAGGGCTGGGCCACTGTCACCTCCTTCCACGCACCCAGCCAGTCCCTCTGTGGAGGTCAGGCCACGATTTTTACCCCAACATAGAGGGATATTCCAGTACTTTCTTTAAAATGGTTGTTCCTTGCTCCTGCCACCTGCATGACCTGGACTGCCTGACCTGACCCTCTCTGCTGCTGGTGCCTCTTGTTTCTTCAAGTTCAACTCAAATGATCAGAAGGACACAGAGCTCCTGGAAGGTGCCCAGGGGAGAGCAACTCCAATGCTCAGAGGGCTGGAGCACCTCCGCTATGAGGACAGGCTGAGCTAGCTGGGGTTGTTCAGCTTGGAGAAGAGGAGGCTCCCAAGTCACCTTCGAGCAGCTTTCCAGTCTCTGAAGGAAGGGGGCTACAAGAAAGCTGGGGGAGGACTTTTGACAGGGCTGGTAGCGAGAGGACAGGGGGAAGGGGCTCCAGTCTTGAAGAGGGAAGATGGAGGTTGGTCATGAGGAAGAAATTCTTAGCTGTGAGGGCAGGGAGATGCTGGAACAGGTTGCTTAAGGCAGCTGTGGCTGCCCCATCCCTGGCAGTGCTGAAGGGCAGGTTGGCTGGGGCCCTGAGTAACCTGCTCTAGAGGTGGTGACCCTGCCTGTTCAGGGGGGCTGGCACTGGGTGGTCGTTAAGGTCCCTCCCAACCCCGGCCAGTCTGTGATTGCGAGTTGAGTGCCTCTGTAGCATCACCTGGGTCACTGCCCTCATTATCTCGTTAGGCCCAGCATTTATTTGGCTTTTCCTCGCAGTCCTCTTGCTTTGAAGAGCAAAACCTTTAGGAAGGGACTGGGCTAGGGCAGCTAATCTGATGGTTTGGCAGCCCTGCTGGCCTTTGGTCTGACCTGAGGAACTTTTGTGACCAGAGGTTACTTGGGCTCAGCTCTGTGCTGGTCAGGGTTTGCGTCCATCATAGAGTCATAGAATCATTAGGGATTGGAAGGGACCTCGAAAGATCATCTAGTCCAATCCCCCTGCCACAGCAGGATCACCCAGACCAAGTCATAGAGTCAGTCAGGGTTAACAAGCGTGCTCTGCCAAGGCTGGACTTGGGCAGGGGATGTAGTGGGTGCTGGTTTGATGTTCCAGGAATAGGTGATGGCTCTTGGAAGGAGGGAGCATTCCCACTCCATCCCAGTTTGCTTTGTTTCTCCAGGGGGATGGCAAGGGCAGTGTCTGTGCTCCTGGTAAAAGTGTTTTTAATTTTACTAGAACAAAACCCCCAAGCTCAGGAGCAGAAGAGCCAGGCAGCAGATGGAGAAGAGCCTGCTCCGGGATAGCTCTACCCTGCACCCTCAGCACAGAGAACTTCTGAGGAGTTCCACACCCACTGTGAAGCCACACAAGGGCTGCTCTGAGGTGCTGTGGGGAGCACGTTGGGCTTTGCAGGGCTCCCTTGTAAAGGGTTGGAGTTGAAACCTGCAGATCTCCCCACTGGAGCAGACCTTGTTTGCTCCAGGCATCCTGCAGCTGCAGAGGGAGGAGGCTGCTAGCTGGAGCACCCAGCACTGGGCTCAGAAGTCCCCACGAGACATCAGTGAGAAGTAAGGGGTGGGAGCCTGGGTTCTGCAAGCTCTGAGCAGCTCCCACAGGGAGTTTCAGTGACTTTGGAGCACTCAGGGCTCTTAGAGTGGAGCTGCAGGGCTGGTCTGCACTTAGCGAGCCCACAGTGATGCTGAGGATCATTAGTGTGATCTCAGAGCCGCTCTGGACTTCGTCTGATCTTGGCTGCTTTTCAGCAGGGTCGCCAGATTGCCGTCCTCACTCCCCCTTTCCGTGGGCTGCAGATGAAAGGCAGAACTTTCCCATTCTGCTAATGGAATTAGACAGAAGTTTCACTGCATCTGAGCTTCGAAAGCTGCTACATGATCGTTCCGCTGTCGTCGCCGCTGGCTGGCCACGTGCTCAGATGGCAGCCCCAGATTAGGAGCCCTGAATGGGCGCTGTGTTTCCCCCCTGCCAGCTCTTCCTCCGTTAGGAGAAGCGACTCAGTGAAGCTCAGTCATGTGGTCCACTCTGCCAACCTTCCCCGAGCTCCTGAGCCCTGGGCCACCTCCCAAAAGCTGCCCGGCCAGCGTCCCTGACGCCGGGAGCTGCGTCAGGGCTTTTCCTGTGCGGTCACACCCAGAGCCCTCGTGGGAGATCGGGCAGCGCTCACGGGGGTCCTTCAGTCTGCACAGCCTCCAGTGAATTAGGAGAGACCAGTGCTGGAAACTCCCCCAGCACTGACCATTGGGAAGATAAACTGGAGAGGGACCTGAGATCTGATTCTCTAGAATCTGAGCCTGGTGGGTGTTACAGAATCACTGAATCCCAGTGTGACTGAGGCTGGAGAAGCCCTTGGAGCTCAGCCAGCCCAGCCCCAGGTCCCAACATCACCCCAGTGGCCAGACCAGGCTGCCCTTCAACACCTCCATGGATAGGGACCCCACCACTGCCCTGGGCAAGTCCAGTCCAGGCTCTGATCCTCCTTTCCATAGGAAACATCCAACCCAACATCCAACCTAACCCTCCCCTGGCAGCTTCAGGCCCTGCCCTCTCATCCTGGTGCTGGTTGCTTGGGAGAAGAGTCTGACCCCCAGCTGGGAGTTGGAGAGAGGAAGGAGGTCTCTCCTGAGTCTCCTCCAGGCTAAACAACCAAGGAGGTATTGAAGGAGGCCAGTCCTCTGCCCAGGGTCTGTCTCATCCCTGCTCCCAGTGTCTGCACGAGGTCCATCAGTGCCTCAGGACAAGGGCTGGGGCTTAGGAAAACACCCAGTGCTGGGCTGGTCTGACCTTCCATCTTCTCCCTTCTCATTTGGTAGCCCATCCTTCTCTTGCCAGGTGGTGGCTCCAGCAGAGACAAGATACCCAGCAGGTAGCTCACGGTGATGCTCACAGCAGAGGGGTGCAGGATCACCCCGACGTTGGTACCGGCTCTGGCTGCACCCAGCACTGCCGGTTGTGAATTCATTAGCGGTGGATGATTTGTCTTCACGCATCACGTTCCCATCCTGTCGACAGCAACGGCTGCTTTCGTGTGTCATCAGAGCAAGGGGCCTTCTGCAGCCTCCTGCAACCCCACACCTTCTGCTCGGGGGCTTTTACAGGCCCCAGATCCCGGGGTGGTGCCTCAGCAGGGCAAGCAGCGCACCTCGGAGCGGCTGGTGGCTCAGCTCGCGCTCTCCTGCGTCACTTGCTTTCCTTTAGCGTTCTCCTCACCGTGGCTGTGCTCAGCCCTTGAGGGTCCAGTGGGGGTTTGGTGGTGGCTGTGGGTATGAGTGTCTGGGTGCTGCTGGAGTGAGGAACCTGCTCTCTTAGGCTCTCACTTTCCTTTTTGGGGAAGGAGAATGAGATTTAGCTTGGTGCCCTGCTGCGAGGCTGCCTGTGAGGCTCCCTGTCATGTCCCTCCTGATGGGGCATCACCAGCACAGGGAGCCAGGTACTGGGTCACTGTCCCCTTGTCAGAGGGGGCAGAAGAGATGAGAGGTCTTCCTTCAAACAGGGGGACTGGGGAGGCAGTGGGAGCCTTGGCTCCAGTGCAGCCCCCAGCCTTGGCTCAGCAGCAGACCTTGATGTCCTCCCTGGTGTGTAGGGTGCCCCTCAAAGCCCCTCTGGCTTCAGCTTTGCGCCGGCTGTTCTGCAGCGGCTGTGGTGGCTGCTGTGCCCAGACCCTGTCCCCAGTCACTGCAGACCCCTGTCACAGAGTGGTTTAGACCTTTAAGACCATCAAGTCCGGTCATTGTCCTGCTTTACAGAACTGCTGTAGAGGTGTCCGCTCTTGCCTGGAAGCAAGCTTCAAACTGGGGGAGCTGGCCAGCTGGTTTCCTGAAGAAGTGAGGTCCCTGTCACTGCTTTGGGGTCACATGAGCTCCCTTTGCCTTTGCACAAGCAGTTGTTCTGCTTTATCGTGGGTCCAGGCACTTCAAGCATCACCCCTCATGCAGGGCCCTCTTCTCCCTCCCAGGCTGTGGCTGAGGCACAGAAGCTCCTTTGTGCAGCTGAAGGGCAAATCCCAGTGGAAGGGAGGGGAGAAGAAGCTTCTCCTCCTTCCCAGCCCTCCCCGCAGCTGGACATGGAGAGGAGCACTAATGGTCTGTGTGCTGGGGCTCCCAGTTGCTCCCTGACACCCAGGAGAGGCAGATCTGAGCCACCCGGTCTGCTGGCCAGATGTGGGAAAATAAGGAGGTAGGATGTGAGATCATAGGATCACAGAGTCATTCAGGCTGGAAAAGACGTTTGGAATCATCAAGTCCAACCACCAACCCCACTCTGCAAGGTCACTCCCAAACCAGATCCCCCAACACCACATCTGAGTGTCTTTTAAACTCTTCCAGGGATGGGGACTCAACCCCCACCGTGGGCAGCCTAGTCCAGTCCCTGACCACTCTCTCTGGGGAGAATCTCTTCCTGATGGCCAGTCTGACCCTCCCCTGGTGGAGCTGGAAGCCCCTCCCTCTGCCTCTGTCACTAATGACCTGTGAGAAGAGCCCAGCACCAGCATCTCTGCAGGGTCCTTTCAGATAGTTGTAGAGAGTGATGAAGTCTCCCCTCAGCCTCCTCTTCCTCAAACTCAACAGCTCCAACTCTCTCCATCTCTCCTCATCAGATGGATTCTCCAGGCCCTTCCCCATCTCTGTTGCCCTCCTCTGCCTCCCGTGTCCTGAAGTGCCCAAAGCTGGACCCAGTACTCAAGGTGCTGTACTCTCCCCATCATACTGGGGTGGCTGGGGGTAATCCAGTTTACTAACTGGATCTTGCACCCAGCAAGAGGGAGGCTGGTTGCCTGTTGTGTTGGGTTGTTCAGCTGCAAAGCGGAGTGTCCTGGGAGCGAGAGCAGCCTGTAGAGGTCATTGGGATGTGGCTCTTGTTCTGCACGAACTTCAAATCATTCCCACTTGATTTCTGCCCCCGCCTCTACCCACATTTTCCTCCAAAAACTTCTTTTCATCTCTGCTTAGAAGTAGAAGCACCCAATCCCTTCTCCTTAAAGCCTTTTGCCAGTGCCAGCTGGGGGGTTGTTGCAAGAAGGACTCTGAGGTTTCAACCAGAGGAGGAGGAGACCCCACGGCAAAACTCGTGTGCCCTGGAACAAGGAGGGTGCTGCCGTTCAGCGCTGTCTTGGCCTCCCAAGAGGAAGCTGCCCGTCCTGGGTCACTGATGGGGAGGGTCTCGTGAGGGGAACTGGCACCCAGACCCACCCAGAAGTTGTTGGTCCTGGGAGGGCTGAGGCTGGGCTCGGGCTGGTCCTGCCGGAGCAATAATCCCGGCGACTCGGAGCGCCTCAATTATTCATGTCTTCCAGCGTCACGCTCTCTCTTCCAGGGCCCCTTGAACAAGAGCTGCTGCTATTCCTGATGGTAAATAACAATTTTGCATTATTTATGGTGAGATTTTTACAACTGCTGATACTACAGTGGCTGCCAGAGCGCCGAGGCCATCGGTACCGCTCGCTGCTGCTGTTTCTTTCCTCTTTATGAGGCAGCCCTCTCCTTCTTTGCATGGTGATGGTGCCACGATGGAATAAGTAGGCGATGGCTTGGGTTGCCTGAGATGAACCAGGGGCTGGATGTGGGACAGGACCCTGGCTTGTGGTTCAGTTCAGAGAATCATGGAATCGTGGGCAGGGAAACCTTCCGCTGGACCAGGATGCTCCAAGCCCCATCCATCCTGGCCTTGAATGCTTCCAGGGATGGTGGAGCAGCACGGCCTCCCTGGGCAGCCTGTTCCAGTGCCTCAGCACCCTCACAGGGAGGGATTTCTTCTTCCTGAGAACTTTGTACGTGCTGATGTGGCCCCGGCTGTGCCCTGCAGGGACATGGGGAGCCGGTGCTGGCAGTGAGGGGCAGGATCAGAGCATGGCAGCGGGGTGTCTGCCTGCTTTGCTTCCCTCCCTGCTCACAGCCCGAGACCCAAAGGGCAGCGCTGCTCTCTCGAGGCTCAAACAGAGCAGGTTCCAGAGCAAACTGTGATGCAGCTGGTCCTGTGGCTTCCACTCACTGCCTTTGGTGTCGGAGGGATAAGGGAGCTGCTGGTGCAGCCGGCTGCTGTCCTCCTCCTTCTTTGCCTGCAGCGACCCAGCAGTGGGACCTGGGCAGCTCTCAGCACCCCCCCGCCCTTTCTCAGGGCCAAACCCAGGTCTCTGGATGATGGGTGCTGGCTCTGCACCCTTCAGCCCCTGCTGGGCCAGGCAGAAAATCACTCCTTCGCAGGGCAGCCCGTCCTTCTGTCCCTCAGCCCCTGGCTGGGCTGCTCCCCACCTCCCTGCGCTGCCGTGTCCCGTCCCCCTTCCACCATCCAGCCCATCCCCGCCTGAGCAGCCCTGTGCTCCCCGGTAAGAGGAGAGGCCGGCCCATCCCATCTCTCTATGTTGTCCCTCACAGCCTGTCTGGAGAGCAGCAGCTCCTAAGATACCCTGCAATGCCAAGCCCTGAAGGGCAGGCACGCTCACGGCGAGGGAGCACCGAGGTACGGGCCACCAACTCATTGCTTTGGGCCACCAGCCGGGCGAGAGTTGGGATCTGTGGAACAAATGCCACGTTGCCATGGAGCCAAAAACGGGGTTGAATCCAATTAGGTGGCTGTTGGGAAGCAGAGCGAAAGGTAAACAGCAGCAAGTTGTGTTTCTCCTCCCTCCTCCTGCAGATCTTCTCCATCGTGGTGTTCGGCTCCATCGTCAACGAGTGCTACGTGAACAAGGACAGCCAGGACCCCGAGCTGCACTGCATCTTCAACGAGAACGAGAGCGCCTGCGGCTACGGCATCGCCGTCGGCATCATCGCCTTCTTCGGCTGCGTCTTCTTCCTCGTGGTGGACCTCTACTTCCAGCAGATCAGCAGCGTGAAGGACCGCAAACGGGCTGTGCTGCTGGACCTCGGCTTTTCAGGTGCGGGGCCTGTGAGGGTTCCCTGGGCAGCGTGGGGTCCCTCTGTGCCCTGTCCCCCCATCGTGCGCCTCAGTCTGGGAGAACAGGGCTGGCACAGGGCTTGTCCCAGCCGGCCAGGAGCAGTGAGGAAGGCACAGCGTGGTGGCCTGGGGACAGCGGGGTGTCCCACGTGGCTGTGTCACTTCTGCTACCAGAGCTGTTCTCTAGAGGAGCAGGGCTGGGGAGGTCAGACAGAGAAAGGAGGCTCGGTGGTCGCACCGCAGAGACCAGACAGGGGGTTTTCAGCTTCCCACGTCCTGGTTCTGGCTTCAGCCAACGTCGCTTCCTCGGGGCTGTTTGCGCTTTGTGCCAGTGAGGTTTGGAGCAGAGCAGTCTCCCTTCTGCTGGCATCACATCACTGAGTTGGTGGCGTTGGGAAAGACCTTCAAGCTCACCGCCAGGGCCTCACTGTCCCTCACCCCACAGCTCCACGGCTCTGCAACCGCTCCAGGGACAGGGACTCCCCTCTTTGTCCTGGGCAGCCTGGGCCAGGCCTGGGGAACTCTTGTGGGGCAGAAATTGCTCCTCAGGGCCAACCTCAACCTCCCCTGGGGCAGCTTGAGGCTGTTTCCTCATAGAAGAGACCAACCCCCATCTGGCTCCAGACAACTTCAGGGAGTTTGTGGAGAGTGAGAAGGTCTCCCTAAGCCTCTTATTCTCCAGGTAAACGCCCCAGTTGCTCAGAAGTTCTCCAGCCCCTCCTCCTTGTTCTGTAGCCTGTTCTCTGGGCACACTGCAGCCCTCAGTGTCCTTGTGGCAGGGAGTGAGGGGGCAGGCAGGGCCACTGCACTGTGCAAACAGTGTTTGTGACTTTCTCTTCCATAGAATCAGGATGTCAGGGGTTGGAAGGGACCTCTGAAGATCATCGAGTCCAACCCCTCTGCCAGAGCAGGACCAAAACTAGGGCAGATCACTCAGGAAGGCATCCAGGCAGCTCTGGAAAGGCTCCAAAGGAGACTCCACAACCTCCCGGGGCAGCCTGTTGCAGGGCTCTGGCACCCTCACAGTGAAGAAGTTCTTCCTCATGTTGAGGTGGAACGTCCTGTGCTTGAGCTGGAATCCATTGGCCCTTGTCCTGTCCCAGGGCACAGGGGAGAAGAGGTTGTCGCTGCCTTCTTGACACCCAGCCCTCGTGGATTTACAAACACTCATGAGACCCCCTCTCAGCCTCCTCTCCAGACTAAAAAGCCCCAGGTCGCTCAGCCTTTCCTCATGAGGCAGCTGTCCTGTTCCCTTCATCATCCCTTGGACTCTCTCAAGCAGATCTCTGTCCCTCTTGAACTGGGGAGCCCAGAGCTGGACGCACTCCTCCAAGGGAGGTATCCCAGCTGCTCCCGTAGCCGTGTGCTTGCTGGGCACCAGGCTCTCCCCGTGGCTCGAACACATCCTCTCTGGTGGCCGCCGATCCTAAACCAGTAATTGCTGGCTCTTGTGGTGCCTCCTGGTGCTCTCCCTCCCCTCAGCTCTTCCTCCCCTCAGCTCTTCCTCCCCTCAGCGTCTGGGGCCGCCACCTCGCCTCCTTCCAGCTGCAGTTCCAGGGCAGCTCAGCCGCTTAACCAGGATTTAAAGTCCCTGGAGAGCCGACAGAGCAGCCGGGATACAAGAGGGGGCCGGCACCGCCACCCGCTCCGCGGGACCAGGCTCTGGGCTCTGATTCACGCTCTCGAGGGCCCAGTCCCGTCCTGGAGGAGCGCTGCTGGCAGCTGCCGAGCAGGACCACACATGGAAACAAGTGCTGCTGCAGAAGCAAATCCAGTTCCCCTCGAGCCCCCGGGGTCTGGTCTCACTGGCAGGCGGGTGTCAGTCCTCCGGGCTTCGCGCAAGCCTGCTTCTGGAGGTGCTTCCCATGCCCCAGGGGTACTGGAGGGAGCCTTCCTTCTCCTCGGGGATCCAGGCAGAGCTGGGTCTGAACAACCTCGGGGAAGTCCACCCGGGTGGCAGCAGAAGTGATCCCAGCTGGGTGTTCCTGGCTGAAGCGGGTTTCTCGCCGGGAAGGGCAGCAGCTCCTGCCCTCTCAGCGCTGCAGAGGCAGCCCGTAGCTGCTGCAGTACCCGGCGCAGCCAGTGCAGGTTCTGAGATGTCCGTGATGTCATTTTAACTCTCAAAACCCCTTGGAGGACACCAGCAGCCGGTGGGGTTCTGTGGCACTGGTTGCTGGGCAGCTCCTGCCTTGTGCCTGCTGAGGAGTGGGTGAAGGATGATCCCCACTGGGTTGGGAGTTGCTCAAACAGTCCTGACACAGCCCAGTCCTGTTGGAGACCCCTGCGATGTCCCTTGGTGCTGCCCCTGCATGGCCCCAGAGCTCTGTCCCTCAGGACCCCACTGCTCCCCACAGAGCAGCTCTGAATTAACCCTTTGGGAGCTGCTCTTGAGTTTCATCTCTGCTCTTTTGAGTTCCAGACACCGCTGGCTGCAGGGGGCTGAGTGAGAAACTCTGGGCTGAGGAGCAGCTCCCCACTGCCGTGGGGCTCTCTCTCCATACCCAGAGGAGATGTGGGTCAGTGTCTCCTGCACTGAGACCTGCCAGGGGACCACTGACCCACCACGGTCGCCCATAGTGATCATCGAGCTCAGCCAACCCCGTATCTCAGGCACCCATCTCCCTGTGCCTCCATTTAGGGGCAGAACTGTGCGACTGGGCAGCATCTCTGTCCTTTGAGGATGAGGTCCTTTGAGATAAAGGATGTCCTTTAGCTCTGGGGACAAGTGGGTCATGCTGAGGGCCAGTGAAAACACCCAGGCAGAGATGTGGGGCAGATTTGGTGGCAGACATCAGCGGTATCCAGCAACGAGGGGCTGCCCCACTGGGATGGGCTGTGGAAAAGGAAAGGCTGGAGGCTGTGTGGCTGTGAGGGCAGTGTGAGAGCTCAAGCCTCGTCTGGCTGGGAAGCCCCAGGCTCACTTGTGCAGAAGAGGGAGATGAGGAGTGCAAATTGTGCATTAAACATTGAACCAAAAGTGAGAGGGGAGGGCACACTCGTGGATTTCACGCCCTGCTTCATGGGAAGCAGCAGCTCTCCTTCCTCCACACACTTGTCCTTGCCTCTTGGCTGTTTTCTGAGCTCCTTGGCACCAGCCAGTGCTGCTGGCTGCTGATTGAATTAGGGGAGCTGCAGCCCTATCTTGCTCAGCCAGCTTTGGTTCCAGGAAGGAGTAATCACCAGTGTTTTCACTCAATCCCACAGAGCCCAGGGAGGCTGGAGCAGTGAGGAGAGGGCAGCAGGGATGGGCAGAGCTCTCTCACGTGAAGCCCAGATGCCGCCCAGCTCCGCGGGCAGCCCTGCCATGGCCCTGTTGTGGGCACAGCACACGGTGAGCGCTTGCTCACTGCGTGGTGGCCCAGGGTCATAGAATCATGGAGTTGTTTAGGTTGGAAAAGACCTTTAATGTCATCGAGTCCAACCATCGACCCAACTGCCCCAAACGCCCTGCTAAACCGTGGCCCTGAGCTCCAGATCTCCACGACTATGAAACACATCCAGGGATGACCCCGGTGTTGGGAGCAGGGGTTAGGCTCAGCCGGTTCGTTCTCCTTGCTGTCTGGGCTCTCCAGCTGTGTCCTTGGGTGGAACCACATCCAGAGGGGACGTGCTGTCCCTGCAAGGTCTTTGACATCAGATGGAGCTGTGGGTGAGCTGCCCGGGGGAGTTGTGGAGTCTCCTTCTCTGGAGACGTTTAAAACCCACCTGGATCTGTTCCTGTGTGACTGGGTCTAGGGGCTCCTGCTGTGGGAGGGGGATTGGACTGGATGATCTTTCGAGGTCCCTTCCAATCCCTAATGTTCTGGGATTCTGTGGCCACACCAGGTGCCCCTTCAAGCTTCCTTCCATCCTAGTTTTTCCAGCGATGGCAGCTCACTCTCTCCTAGAACACAGCCCTGTGTGGGTCACTCCGCGGGCTGAGGCACCCAAGGGCTTTGCTGCTGTTTGAAAATCCCTGTGGCAGTGTGTTTGTGCCCCCACACGCGGAGGTCCAGCAGAGGAGGAGGCGGTGGGCAGGGTCAGTGCTGAGCAGCTCTCTTCTCTTGCAGGTTTCTTGTCCTTCCTGTGGTTTGTAGCCTTCTGCTTCCTAGCAAACCAGTGGCAACGGACAACGATGAGCAAAGGGGTTTCTCAAGGAGCAGACGCCGCCCGGGCAGCCATCACCTTCTCTTTCTTCTCCATCATCGTCTGGGTGAGTTCAGCTTTGAGCTGACGGTGAGGACAGGAGAAACCAAACCTGCCCTGGGCTCAGCACTGAGCTGGGAGGAGGAGTCTGGCTTTGGAGAAGTGAATCCTGGCCGGGCAGTCCAGGGCTGTACAGAGGGGAAACCTCCGAACAGACCTGAGAGCTGTGGTTTGTGAGCCTCCGGCTGGGGAAGTCCACACTTCCCTTCCTCTGTGGCTGGGGAGTTGTGTCCCCACTGAAAGTGTGTCGGCCACCACGAGCTGTCCTTGTTTCAGAGCCTCCTTAGACCCCAGGAGCAGTTTGGTTGGAAGCAAACAAGTCCCCAGGAACGGGTCACTGCAATGAGCCAGTCTGATGGGATGGCAGCTGGGTTTTGGGAGCACTTAGTGTCATCAGCTCCACCTCAGGGGAAGCCAGGCTGGCTCTTCTGCTGCCTTCCAGAAGCAGGGGCTTGCAGAACCCCCTTTTGCTCCTGCTTTTAGGTCTGAACGTCTCTGGGACCACATGGTGGCAGGGGGAAATCTGCCAGGGGGTGCAAAACCCTGTGGGGGCCCTTGAGTGCAGCGGCTGGACCCCTCATGTGCCTGGGGGTGCCTGCACAGCTCAGGCTCTTCTTCTGGAGGTGGCTGCCTGTAGAGGAGCAGGGATGGCCCCTGTGTCACTGCCACCCCCTCTGGCTTGTCGTGGGTGCGGAGCCCCCGAGATGTGCCCTAATTCCATACTGACCCAACAGAACTGGGGCAAAAGCCAGTCTGAGCCTTTCCAGCAGCAGGCCTGGCTCCAGTTAGTCACCACTTTAACTGCTCCCTGCTCTGTGTTATCTAAATAAATCTCTTCTAATCCCAGCTCCCCGCAGCTCTTCTCCATCACCAGCCTGCCCAGTTAACACAGCCTCCAGGGAAGGGAGCTGGGTGGGATGCTCATCCCAGTCCCACTACCATCTGCTCCCACTCTGGGGAGGGCAGTGGGGGACACCAGTCCCCTGCCACCAGCACGGAGGGTGCCCAGGCTGTGGGGTCCCAGCTGAGACCATTAATAAACCCAGGAGGTCGGTGTGAGGGGCGCTGGGCTGTGGTTGGGAAAGCTCTCCCAGTGTCTGTGGGTGGGTTCTTTTCACCCCCCTCCCAGTCTCGTTTATGAACTAGTGGAGTTGTTAATGGAAGCTGCTGAAACCAGAGCGAGGTGGGGCGCTCGCGGCTCGGCCGCCCCCGTTCCCTGCCGCTTGTGGCCTGGATACGGGCAACCTGGAAGAGGCCGAAGGAGTCTCAGCAGAACTGACCTACTTTGCTGGCCCCGCACTCAGCAGCTTTCCCACTCCACAGCAGATGGTTTCTTTGTGCCAGATCTGCACACATCGGGGCACCCCAGCCCAGGCTGCCACCCCCCAGCCCAGGGAGAGCTTTGGGGGTCAACCTGACCCATTTGGGGTTGTGTTTGGGGTTGGTTGAGCTCTGAGCTGTAGTGGTGCTGGGCCAGTGGCCACCTACGATGTCGTGATGTGCTTGGGGATGCAGATCCTGGGGGGATGCAGGATCAGGGGAAAGTGGGGTCCTGTGGAGACATGGGGTCCTGGGAGGATGCAGGCGTCTGGGGTGATGTAGAGGTTCTGGGGAGAGGCAGAGTCCTGGGGGGCGATGTGGTGTCCTGCAGAGATTCAGGGTCCTGGGGGGATGCAGGGTCAGGGGAAGGTGGGGTCCTGTGGAGACCCCACAGGTTCTGGAAGGATGCAGGGTTCCAGGGTGGTGGAGGTTCCTGGGGTGGGTGAAGGTCCTGGGAGGATGCGAGGTCCCAGAGGGGAATGTACGGTCCTGGGGTGCTGCAGGTCCTGGGGGGATGTGGAGCCCTGGGGGGGGGGGTGGAGTCCCGGGGGTACACGGGGCACTGGGCACCCCTCTAACCTTCCTGGCCGGCCCCGGCAGGTCGCGCTGGCGGTGAAGGCACTGCAGAGATACCGCCTGGGGACGGACATGTCGCTCTTCGCCACCGACCAGTTCTCGGCTGACCCCAGCGCCGCGTACCCCGGCTACCCCAGCGGCAGCGGCATCGAGAGCACAGAGACCTACCAGAGCCCCCCTTTCACCGAGACCTTAGACGCCAACCCCAAGGGCTACCAAGTGCCGGCGTACTGAGGGGCCGGGCCCGCGGCGTGCCAGGAGCCAGCGAGCGCTGACGGCGCCGTACACGGTAACCGGCCCGGCGGCAGATGTGTCCAGTCCCATTTCCTTAGCGTGGCGAGTCAGTGCTGGGTTTTCACCCCCTCGTAGCTAGTTGTGCAGTGGACTCTGTACAGTGGTATTGGTTCTTGTTTTACCTGTCCAAGGGGTTTTTGTGGAGCAGTGTTCCCTCTAAGAAGGAAGGAAGGAAGGGGAAGAACAGCCCTCTCGGAGGGCACCTGGGAGAGCCCAGGTCCCTGTTCCTCGCTGGGAGGCAGCGGAGGAGCTGTCTCGTTCTTCCAGAGCCAGCACACAAATCGCTCTCGTGGCGGCCGACGCTGCTTGGGGTCGGCTCCGGGGGCAGAGGTCTCCTCCCCGTGGTCGTGGAAGTGCCAAACTCAGGAGGAGGTCGGCGGTGTCCGGGCGGCTGTTGGCTGCAGGTACTGCCTGTGCGGAGAGAGAACCAGCCCCCCGGCTCCAGGCAGGGGGGTCAGGCTTAGCTTAGGCTGCCCTTGGCACAGTGGGCTCCCTCCCGGGATATCCAGCTGGATTCTACGCTGCAGCCAGAGTTTGAAACTGGAAACCAGTTCAGCATTAACTGGCTGCTGGTTAGGACTGGTGGAAAAACCCTTTGCTGCTTCACCGGGGGGCTGGGAGTGCTGACAGAGGTACGGGCTGGCGACAGGAGCGTTTGAGGTCTGACGCAGGGGGGATGTCTCAGTGCCCAAAGTCCAGCTGGGAGCGGCACTGAACTTGGGGTTTATACTGGGAGCAGCCGCCGTCTGCCGCCAGCGGCAGCAAAACCTCTTGACGCCCCCACAGGCCATCACAGTCCGTCGTGAGGGGACTCCCAGCCCTGGTTTTGCCTGTGGTGGGAGAGCAGAGTGAGCAGAAAGCCCCCGGGGAAGAGGCGCAGGTTGGGGTTTTCCAGCTGTGTGGTTCCTGCTCTGCCAAAAATAACCCCGTGGGTCCCAGTCACCCCCCAGCCGCCTGCCCACGCCGCGGGGCAGCTGAGCTCGCTGCAGGTAAGGACGAAACAGAGGAGCTGAGACGTGAGTGCCAGCACCCTGGAGGCAGCTCCTGGCTCTCGCTGGGGGCCTCACTCGCCGCTTGCCGCCAGCAGAAGCCGCTTGCTGCCCGCTGGCCTCGTGGGGAGCACCAGGCACCCAGAGCCCAGCTCTGTGCTCACCCAGCTGCAGCTGGTCCCCCTGCTCAGGCAGCAGCTTCCTGCTCGGACACTCCTCCGGCCCCGCTGCAGCCGCCTGAGTCCTGGTGACCCACTGCGGTCCCTGCTGCAGCTGTGGAGGTGACGGAGCTTCCTCTGGCCACCTCTGCAGCTGCTGTGAGGAGCAGGCAGGAGGTGACCCAGCAGGGCTTGGTGAGCAGGGACACCCCCACCCGGGTCCCAGCCAGAGTGAACCCGGGAACCCTCACGATGGGAAGAGCGAAAGCAAAGGCAAAAGGGCAGCTCTCGACGCAGGGGTAGGGCAGAACCGTAGCAATATTTTCCTTAGAGGGAACACTGACCCTTCTAGCAGCACAAACAGTACCTTGTGTTCATATTTTAGCCAAATGAGAATCAATTTAAATGTTTAAATTGATCGTCCGTGAGACAGTGTCCGTTCGGTGGCCTCGTGGGTTTCTTTCCCTTGGGTTTTTTTCTACCTTAAGTGTTCCAGAGTTTTCCTTGTAACCGTAGAAGCCCTCCACCAGTTCTGTCTGACTGCGGGACGTGTCCTGACCCCCCAGCCCCGCCGCCCCCTCTCCCCCTGGTGTAACCGTGCTCGATATTACAACCGCTGAATGTACCCTCCGAGCCCTGCGTTGCCTTTCTTTGCCCCCGCACGCCCCACGCAGCAGCGCTGACACCGAGGAGGCTCCGGCAGGGCTTCCCCCCTCCTTCCCCGGCTGAGGCACCGCAGTTCTCCTCCAGGTCAGCGGCTTTGGGCGGTTCCTCTGGGCCGGGGGACCTGGAGCGTGCAAGGAGCTGGCTGGGCAGGAGAAGAGGACAAAGAGGAGGAGGAGGAAGAGGAGGATGATGAGGAAGAGGCTTCCTTGGAAGGCAGGAAGGATCCCTTCTGGATGGATCCCTTCTGGATGAAACCACAGCTGAGAATGTGTCCAGTTGAGGTAGTGGAGTCCCCATCCCTGGAGGGGTTTGGAAACTGAGTGGCTCGAGCACTTGAGGCCATGGTCTAGGACTCAGGGCGCTGTTGGGATGAGGACTGGGCTTGATGCTCCTGGAGGTCCTTTCCAGCCGGATGAGTCTCTGACCTGGAGCTCAGGGCCATGGTTTAGCGGTGGGTTTGAGCAGCTGGGTTAGTAACCAGGTTGGACTTCTTGAGCGTAAAGGTCTGCTCCAGCCTGAATGATTCTGTGATCAGCAGGCACCTCCAGGAAGCCTGACCCTGCTCCCCCTGCCACCCAGAAGGTCTGGTGGAGAGGAGCTCCTTGCACTGGGTTTCAGTGCTGCAGTGTTTACGTTCATAGTGGCCCAGCTGAGGCTGCGGCAGCCAGGCAGCATGGGGCAAGCTGGAGTCACCAAGTTGGGAAGAGCATTTCCCACCGCAAACGTAAAATCCTTCCCTGGTTTGTGAGCTGGAGGTGAACCTGCTGAAGCGAGACAGGGAGAGACACCAGCCTGTGATGCCACCAGCCAGCCCCTGGCACAGACCCCTCTTTGGAGGGTGGCTGCTGGGGTACAGCCTCACGGCTCCACGGGCAGAGAGTTCCATCCGCCAGTGCAGGAGCTGCAGTGTTTGGAGGTTCAGATCATCCTCCTCGGTGCTGCTTTCGGCCAGTTCAGCCCGTCCTGTCCCTCTCCTGGAGATGAGGTCTGCCCGACCGCCCTGCCCTGGGAGGGGCTGGAGTGACACTGCCCAGCAGCAGCAGAGGTGACCACTCAAGGGCTCTGGCTGTGTATTTGAAGTCCGTTGGAAGAACTGGAGGCTCCCTGCAGTGTTCTAAGCTGTTCCTGTCTAGCTGATCCTCAGTAGAATGACGTCCCCCACCCAGAGCTCCAGTATCTCCTGTGGTTTGAGCAGAGCCCTCCCTGAAGTCCCAGCTCAGCTGCTGGGGTTTCACTGGCTCTTCTGCCTCGATGCTGCCTTCCTGCTGCATTTCTTGCTGACTCCTGTTGACCCCCCGATCCGCACAGGGGTGATTCAGCCCCTTCTCGCTCCGCAAACCCCACCGCAGCGATGAGGGAGCCTGAACAAAGCCGCACTAACCCAAGGCGTCACCTGCTCCTCGCCGAGTCCCACCTCTGCCTCTGTGGGATCAGGGTTTCTCCCGTGGATACTCAGAGCCCCTTTTTTCCCCTGAGGGGTGCTGGGGAGAGCCGAGGCGTCCAGCCCCGCTCTGCTTCATTCCTTTTGCTCTTCACAGCCGCAGGAGGCCCCCTCCCACCCCGGTGAGGCTCGCAGCAGCCCCTGAACCCCAGGTCCATCCCCTCCGTGCTGTGGTGCAGTGCTGAGGTTACACCTCGGCCCCGTGAGGAGCTGTCACACCAGGCGGCTGGGTCCGAGCGAGGCGCGAGCCGCAGCCACCCCGCCGGTCCGTGCGCTGCGGCGCGAGCTGGGCTGCGTGTGGAGCACCGGAGCCAGCTGTTGTGCAGACGAGCGCGACGGGCAGGAGCCTCTCCTCGGGGAGAGCACCCCTGGTTCTGTGCGGTGGCCGGTACCAAGCGCAAGCGGTTGTCAATAAAGCGATACCCAAATAAACCAGACGCAGCCTGCAAGCAGAGCCCGCAGAGGAAATCAATCAATCAATCAGTCCATCAGTTGTTCAGTTCAAACTTTATTTAATCAGGTGAGAACGTGAGGAAACCGCAGCATCGGGCCAGAGAGAGACTCAAGGGAGCTCAGAGAGCGGACGCTGGGTGCCCAGGGAAGACGCGAGATGCTCCCACGGAGAACGCGGGGTCACTGCCCCCTGCACTCACACAGGAGTTGGCTCATGGCACTGGTGTCACCCCGAGGAGCCCAGCTAAAGACAGGCATCTTCTAGTCACCCATTCGTGTGTTTTTTCCTCAGCCCCACAGCCAGACCATCACCCCCAGCCCCACGCTGGGCCCTGAGGCCACCTTCAAAGTCTCCAATTACTCAGGCAAGAACCCAACAGCACTTTGCAGCCAACAGCCAGTGGGAAGTAGAAGTGCAAGAATGAGCAGTGTAAGGCAAGGAAGATGCTCTGTAGCCAGGACGAGCTCCTGAGGGCCACCCAGAGCTCGAGTCCAGAGAAGTGATGTGAAAGGCCAAGCAGAATCCTGTCACTGGAAACCCCGTCAGTCAGCTTCCAGAAACCAGCTAAAGCTGGGCTGCCACAGCGGGAGAGACTTCAGACCAGAGGGGTCTGAGCAAACCAGTGGGTACAGGAGCTGCTGGAAGGCACCGCAGGGAACGGGGACAGTGAGCAGCAGCCTTTCATGTCCTGATGGGCTGCTGGATAAAGCCACCACCGTGAATAGAGCAGGGTGGTTGTTAAGTAGAGGGAAAGTGGGGCTTTACAGAGGGTGAAGCCTTCCCGTCGATGCTACAGGAGTTTCTTTACAGGGCAGAGGCAGCCTCACACCTCCTGCTCCACTCCTAGGCCCCATCAGTCTAGCTCTGCAATTAGCAGGATTAATTAATTGACTCATTTTTCTCCCCTGGCCATAGAGGCAGCCCCATGTTGAGAGACCCTGGGCCAGAACCTTCCTCTTGCCCTGGCTGGAGCAGCTTTTCCTTTCCTGCCCTCTTTGCATCCCCCTGGCTGCTGTGGTCTCCCTGATCACATAAAGAGCCCAAAGGGAAAATCCAAACAGAATATTCTAGGGGAGGCCACAGCTGCTTCCAGACACCTCAGTGATCCCCTAAATCCTCCCCCACCCCCCCAAAGAAAAACACCCAAACCTGATGTGGATTCCTGCATCCCATCAGTTGTGAGATCAGAGAGCATTTCCTCTCCTACTGTGTTGCAGGAGCAAGATGGCTCCTGCCTGTCCCCACCAGCCATCTCAGCCTGACTTCAGCAGCTCAGACCGGGGGTGCTGGCCACAGTCCAGCCCTCCCTTCACCCAGCAGTTACAAACCATCCCGAGGGGGCTCTGCCAGCCACCCCCGTGTGCTGGAACTGGCCCTCAGCCAGCCCACTCCACCCCTCCTCCTCCCAGAAAGTGCATTTTCAGAGACAGAGAGGGTTTTATTGGTCTGGGTGGGAGCTAGGTCACGATCCTGCTGATGGCTTGGAGGGAGGGGAACTCCTCGTCCTCGATGTGCAGCGCCTTGTGGGTGGCAACGTCCTGCGGGGTCAGCACTTGCTTACAGGTTGGGCAGATGGAGCAGTCGAGGTCGCAGTTGGAGTCCGGCTGCCACACGTTCTTTTTGTTCTTTTTGGGTTTGTTGGAGCTTTGTTTTTCTTTGATTCTGAACTCGTTGTGAGCAGAAAGCAGTTCCTGTTGCTTCACTGTGTCCGGCAACAACACCAGCAACTCGCTAAAAATCTTCTTGAAGTTCTCACCCAGCAGCTCTCGGCAGCTTTTGTAATACTGAGCCGCAGAGATCAGACCCTGCAGTGCAGAGGAGGAATTAGACCAAGGTTTTAGAGATAAAAAGGAAACACCCCCCCAGTTCCATTCTCTCCCAGAGAGGAAGGTCCGAGGAATCTGAAGGCTCCTGCCACAGAATCACAGAACACTGGGATTGGAAGGGACCTTGAGAGATCAGCCAGCCCATCCCCCTGACTCAGCAGGATCCCCTAGATCCAGTCACATAGGGAACATGGCCAGGGGAGTTTGAAATGTCTCCAGAGAAGGAGACTCCACAACCCCCTGGGCAGCCCCTGCCAGGGCTCTGGCACCCTCACTGGGAACAAGGTCCTTCTCACACTGATGGGGAACCTCCTCTGCTCCAGCTCACACCCACTGCCCCTTGTCCTGTCACTGGGTGCCCCTGAGCAGAGCCTGGCTCCATCCTCCTCACACCCACCCTTCACATCTTGATCAACATCCATGGGGTCACCCCTCAGGCTCCTTTTTCCCAGCTCCAGAGCCCCAGCTCCCTCAGCCTCTCCTCAGCAGGGAGATGCTCCCCTCCCTCCATCACCCCTGTGGCTCTGCGCTGGGCTCTCCCCACCAGCTCTGGGTCCTCCTGGAACTGAGGGGCCACAACTGGACACAACATCCCAGATGGGGGTCTCAGCAGGGCAGAGCAGAGGAGGAGGAGAACCCCTCTCGATCTGCTAAGGACCCCCATTCTGATCCACGCCAGGATGCTGTTGGCCTTCTTGGCCACACGGGGGCGCACTGGCGGCTCCTGGCCATCGTGCTGGCCACCAGGACCCCCAAGCCCGTCCTGCTCCCCGGCTGTTCTGCCACTCACCTGCCTGAACTGCCCAGAATGCGTTTTGAATTTGTTGAACTTGGACTCATCGCTCTGCAGGAATTCTTTGATGGACTGGATGAGCTGGATGTTCCTTTGCTGAAAGTTTTCAGGGATCAAGTAGGATCCGTGTCGGGACTTTGGCCTGCAGAGGGGAAAGACCACAAGTGACCCTGAGGTGGCCTTGTGTCACACCAAGGGGCTGCAGGACATGGGACTGTGCTGTCCCAGCTCCTCCGAGCACCTCTGCTCCAGGCCCTTTCCCAGATGGGTTGGAAAAGACCTTTAGGATCTTTGAGTCCAAGTGCTCCCCTAGCCCTGCCAGGGCCCCCTGACCTCCATCCCTCCTCAGGGCCAACTTGAGACCAATTCCTCCTAGGAGAAGACACCAGCCCCAACCTGGCTCCAACCTCCTGAAGTTCAGGGAGCTGTGGAGAGCGAGAAAGTCTCCCCGAGTCTCCTTCTCTCCAGTTCAACCCCCAAGCTGCTCCTCAGAAGTTCTCCATCCCCTTCACAGAATCACTCTGGTTGGAAAAGACCCCTGGGATCATCGAGTCCAACCCTTCTCCCTTTTCTCCAGCTCCTTTTCTGAACCCACTGCAGCCCCTTCAAAGTCCTTCTGGCAGGGAGTGAAAGGTGCAGACCTGGCCCCAGGAGTCAAGGTGGGGCCCCTCCAGTGGCCTCGTTTGGACCAGTCCCCCCCGAGTGTTTCATGGGCTGTCTGAAGCCCACAAGAGCAAACTGACAGAAGGGGTCAAGTGTCTCTGCCTTCCAGGACTTCCACTTACTCTTTCAAAGACGTAGTGACGGGGTCAGAGATGTTGGTGGATGGAATGACAGCAAAACCTGGAGGGGGCTTACTGACAGGCACCGACAGTCCGGGAGGCGGAGGAGGATTCTTCAGCAGCACCACGGTGTTAAAGCCTGAAGGGAAGCAGAGAGCAGGCAGGAGTTGTGGCACCCACACGGCACCCGGCATGAACCCCAGCGCTCTGCTCTCCTGAAGCCCTGAGCAGAGTCAGTGCAGTCTCCTGGCAGAACCCAGCACCAAAGATGCTCCCTTTGCCTGCAGTGGCTTCCCAACTCAATCCAAGAGCCCAAGAACACACAGAGGTGTCAGCCAGGACTCATCAGAAAAGCAGTGACAGGGACAGATCAGAGAATCCCAGACCGATTGAGGCTGGCAAAGCCCTCTGAGCTCAGCCAGCCCAGCCCCTAACATCACTCCAGAGGCCACACCAGGGCAAACAGGGCCACAGCCAGGCTGTCCTGCAACACCTCCAGGGATGGGGACTCCCCCACTGCCCTGGGCAGCCCAGTCCAGGCTCTGATCCCCCTTTCTGTGAGGAAGGGCTTCCTAACATCCAGCCTAACCCTCCCCTGGCAGCTTCAGGCCCTGCCCTCTTGTCGAGCCATCTGCAGGGAGCAGAGCAGAGGGATCCCGGCAGTGCCACTGCTTCAACCCCGACTCTGAGGACACTGTGCACCCCTGTGTTTCCTGTTCACAGTGTGAAGCTTTCACGCAGCTCAGGGGGCAGCAGAGCCCTACTTGTCCCATTTCCACCACTCTCTAAGCCCCCTCCCAGCAGAGCTGCCCATGCCCTGCACAGCCTACCTGGTGGTGGGGGCATCCGAGGGGATCCTGAGCTCCCAAGAGCTGGGAAGTCTTCCTGAGCTAAAGGGCATTTGTTAGTCACTGGGGGCTTTTTAAGGCCGGGGGGCTCTTTGGGTGTAATGCAGCTGGCTGATGACTTTTCCAAATGGCCATTGACTGTGGTGGTGGCAGCAGCAGCAGATCTGTCGGGGGTGTGAAGAGCGGAGGAGGCGCTGGACGCCTGCTCAGCTTCCGGCAGCCTTTCGGGCTGCGCCCTGGGAAGAGGCGTCTCCTGGAGGAGCTGGGGGGACGACGGTCTCTGCTTCTCAACTCCCACCTTCTTTTTCTTGCCCACCTTCGTAAACGTTTGTGAGGTAGAAGCTGCCAGCAGGGATGAGACATCAAACATGGTCGGCGCGCTCCTGATCTCCTGCGTCGTCAAGCCGTCGCCGCCGCCTTCGTCGTCCGACTGGGGGAGTTTATTGCTCTTCTTGCTTCCCTTGGTGCTGCTCAAGGAGGGCGGTTTCTTGGCCACCTGGCTGGCACAGGGGTTGCCGATGGCTTTGACGACGTTTTTGCTGGAGCCGTTGTTCCAGGCGGACGTGATGGTGGCCACCGTCTTGTTGTTGGGCCTCACCTTGGACACCAGGGCTGGAAAATCCTCCTCTTGGAAGGCCGCTTTCTTGGCGGTCGCCGTGTACATCAGAGCCACCCCGGGAGCGACCGGGGGCGCCGCGGAGGACGACAGGCTTGGGAAGTCTTCTTCTTTGAGCTTCACGGCCGCGAGCTGGGCAGAGCTGTGAGCAAGGGAAAGCAGAGCCTGTCAGCGGCGCTGCCGGGGCAGCACAACCCCTCCCCACCCCCCTGCTCCCTTCCTTTTGGGCACCTCAGCACAAGGGAGACATCGAGGGGCTGGAGCGAGGGCAGAGAGGGGCCACAAAGCTGGGGAAGGGCCTGGAGAATCATTGTGACAGGGAGAGATGGAGAGAGTTGGGGCTGTTGAGTTTGAGGAAGAGGAGGCTGAGGGGAGACCTCATCACTCTCTGCAACTATCTGAAAGGACCCTGCAGAGATGCTGGTGCTGGGCTCTTCTCACAGGTCAGTAGTGACAGAAGCAGAGGGAAGGGCTTCCAGCTCCACCAGGGGAGGGTCAGACTGGCCATCAGGAAGAGATTCTTCCTGGAGAGAGTGGTCAGGGACTGGGCTGGGCTGCCCAGGGTGGGGGCTGAGTCCCCATCCCTGATGTGCTGAAAAATCACTTGGTTGTAGTGTTGGGGGATCTGGTTTAGGAGTGACCTTGTACAGCAGGGTTGATGGTTGGACTCTATGATCCCAGGTGTCTTTTCCAACCTGAATGATTCTGTGATTCAAACCATCACTCAGAGGGGTACAACCATTAACCACAGGCAAACACGTTGGAGCTTGTGGAACAGGCCTCCTCAAAGCTGCCTCTGCTGTGCTCACAGAACATTGGGGATTGGAAGGGACCACAAAGGATCATCCAGTCCCATCCCCCTGCCACAGCTGGGTCCCCTAGATCCAGTCACACAGGAACATGGCCAGGAGGGTTTGAAACATCTCCAGAGAAGGAGACTCCACAACCCCCCTGGGCAGCCCCTGCCAGGGCTCTGCCACCCTCAATGGGAACAAGGTCCTCCTCACACTGATGGGGAACCTCCTCTGCTCCAGCTCACACCCGCTGCCCCTTGTCCTGTCACTGGGTGCCCCTGAGCAGAGCCTGGCTCCACCCTCCTGACACCCACCCATCAGAACTGAGCACACAGGGGCAGTCGAGCTGCCACATCCTGCAAAGACTCTGTTCTAATCATCACCCGCTTCAGGAGACGATGAATTTGAAGCCTCCAGCTCTGCAGCTCCTTTCAGGAGACGGCATCGCGCGGCTGCAGCCGACAACACTGAGGCTTTGCAGCACCACAGGCTCCGGCCGTGAACTGGAGCCACAAGCGACACGGCTCAGCCGGTGAGGAGCAGCTCAAGCACCTGCAGTGGCAGCGATCTGCAGGACCGCTTCCTCCAGAGACGCAGAGCACGAGGTCCTGCTCAGACTCACCTCTGCACAGGCGCCGCTGCCGACCCGATGGCTGGGAAGTCCTCCTGGCCCAAGGCGCCGTTGGCGGCTGCTTCTTCCCGAGCAGCGACAAAAAGAGCAGAGACAGGTTTTCAGCTCAACCCCCCCTTGGTGTCAGAGCAGGAGTGAACAAGTCCTGCTCTCAGCAGCTGATGATGTCAGCTGGGACATTCCGAGAGGACAAGTTTCACCTGCCCCTCGCTATCCCCTTCCACTCACTGCACTCACCGCCGGCTCACCCTACGTGGGCGACGGTCACGACACGCTGGCTCCTAAGGCCTTTGGAAGGTTCCCACACAGGGACCCAGGTGCCCCAAGCGCCTGCACTCGGCAGGGTCAGGGTGTTCCTGTCCTCCTCTGGGCCCTTGCCCGCTTTCCCCCCGGTCTCCAGCCCGTCCCACCTGCAGCCCTCACCTGGGGCCTCGCTGGAAGCCTTTGGCACTCGTTTGCTGCTGAGCACTTCGCCGTCCCTCAGCTCCTCCTTTTTACCTCTGCCGCCGCCGCTCTCCTCCTTGTCTTCGACCCATTTCTTCTCCTCCTGCCGTTTGGCTGCCACAGAGGCTCTGACCGCCGCCGCGACATCTCTGTCTTCTTCCTCCCTGCAGGACAGGGCAGATCTCAGCCAGCCAGTAAGGACTGGAGAGCTCCTCCAGCCAGGATCCCCGATCCTGTGCTGCCACCTGCTCAGAAGCTTCCAACAACCCCCCTCCAGTCCTCTGCTGGTCCGGCAGACAACATTCATTCCCCCCTGGATTCAAAGCTCCTACACGCAGCAGTAATAATCCAGGCTGGGAGGAACTGGGGTGAACTGGGAGAGACAGCACCGAGGGTGCATAAGGACACCTGTTTCTCCCATTAGAATGAAATCAGACTGGTAGATCAGGGCAGCTCTGAGGTAGATCACGTTTGCTAGGAGCTCTCAAACCCGTGCTGGATCCGGGTCCGACACCGACACAGGGGTGTTCTGGGAGGGGCCTTTATCCCCTGCTGACACCACCAGCAAGGAACCCACAAAGGAGAAGGGCTGGGCAGGATGTACGTGGCTCTCGAGTGGATGAAGAGACATCACTGCAAAACTCCATTTCAATGCTCAGCCTTCTTCTTCCAAAGCATCTCAGGCTGGCCCCACCCAGAGAGCTCAGTGAAAATCACAGAGCTCAGCACAGGGGTGTCAGCATCACCCCGACCGTCTGTTCAGCCTGCAAACACCCCCCACAGCTCCACTTGCTTGTAGTTGGCAAGTGGTCGGGACACAGCCACAGCCCTGGGCTAGAGGCTGCTGCCACTGTCCAGGATCCCCTACGCAGGCTGCCAGGCTCTGCACCCTCCTCCTGCCCAAACACCGTGAAGCAGGAAGAGAAAACCAACGCTGGGGAGCAATGAAGGCCCACAGGACGCTGTGCTACTCACCTCTTGTACCTCCAGCTGCCCCTCCTGTTCTGCTGACTGCCCCGGGCAGCACCCGCTCTGCCCGACCTCCCTTGCCGGTTGTACCTGTCCACTTCTTCGTAGTCCTCTCCACTCACAACACCTGCACGGGAGGGAGGGCTCAGCACTCACTGCGTTCTCCAACCACACAAGAGTGACAATCAACAGGCAGACACCAATCCACCTTCATTTCTCTCCAATATCCCATCAAACCTTTGGGATTGACAGGATAAAATACTCCCTGCTGAGGAGAGGCTGAGGGAGCTGGGAAAAAAGGAGCCTGAGGGGGGACCCCATGGATGCTGATCAAGATGTGAAGGGTGGGTGTGAGGAGGATGGAGCCAGGCTCTGCTCAGGGGCACTCAGTGACAGGACAAGGGGCAGTGGGTGTGAGCTGGAGCAGAGGAGGTTCCCCATCAGTGTGAGAAGGACCTTGTTCCCAGTGAGGGTGCCAGAGCCCTGGCAGGGGCTGTCCAGGGAGGTTGTGGAGTCTCCTTCTCTGGAGACATTTCAAACCCTCCCGGGCATGTTCCTGTGTGACTGGATCTGGGGGTTCCTGCTGTGGCAGGGGGATGGGACTGGATGATCTTCGGAGGACCCTTCCAATCCCTAACATTCTGCGAGTCTGTGGAAAGGACCCCCTGGGTCCAGTCCTCACCCCAACAGCTCCCTAACCCCTAGACCATGGCCTCAAGGGCTCCAGCTACTCGATTTTAAACCCTTCCAGGGATGGAGACTCCAGCACCTCCCAGTGCCCAACCACTGTCTCAGCAAAGAACTTCTTGCTAAGATCCCATCTAAACCTCCCCTGACACAACTTGTCTTCAAGGACAAACTCTACAGCCCCTCAGGGGCTGAGTCACAAACATCCCCCCAACGTTCCTCAGAGCCCCGGGAGCAGGAAGAACGAGGGCTCTTCCGTCCCCCTCCACCCGCCAGCCCCCGCTCACCCTCACTCCTGCGCTGGTGCCTGGGAGCGTAGTTGAACTGCAGGTCGATGTGGCGGTTCTGCCGGGCCTCGGCGCGGCTCTTGCTGTGGCACGCTGTCTTGTGGGCCTTGTAGTCGATCTCCGTGCGGAAGGCGTGAGTGAACTGCTCGGTGCTGCACCGCCCCTCCTCGCAGAGGAAGTGCTTCTCGCGGAAGTGCTCGCGCAGGTACTCGTAGTCGCTGCAACGAGAGCGGAGGCTGCACCTTCTCCCCAGCCCACTGTGCCAACAGCGTGGGGCTGCGCTCACGCGACCACGGGGAGGGCAGCTGGCGCTTCCTTTACCCCCAGACAAACCTGCCAGGAACAGTCAACACCGACCCTGACGCACGATCCCAGATGTGGAGCTGAACCCCCCGGCTGCCAGCACATCCAACTGTGCATCAGAGCGTTAGGGGTTGGAAGGGACCTCAAAAGACCATCCAGTCCCATCCCCCTGACACAGCAGGATCCCCCAGATCCAGTCCCACAGGAACATGTCCAGGCAGGTTTGAAAGGTCTCCAGAGAAGGAGACTCCACAACCCCCCTGGGCAGACCCTTCCAGGGCTCTGGCACCCTCACTGGGAACAAGGTCCTTCTCTGATCCTCCTCACACCCACCCTTCCCATCTTGATCAACATCCATGGGGTCACCCCTCAGGCTCCTTTTTCCCAGCTCCAGAGCCCCAGCTCCCTCAGCCTCTCCTCAGCAGGGAGATGCTCCCCTCCCTCCATCATCCCTGTGTCTCTGCACTGGGCTCTCTCCAGCAGCTCTGTGTCCTTCTGGACCTGAGTGGCCAGAACTGGACACAAGATTCCAGCTGGGGTCTCAGCAGGGCAGAGCAGAGCAGGAGGAGAACCTCTCTTGCTCTCTAGTTCAAGGTGAAAACATGAACCAGACTAAGCGACCGGTTCGGCTGTTGGTTTGAGGGTGTCGTCCTGTGTCCTCAAGCCCTCCCTGCCCCAAGCTGCCAGACCCAAGCAACGTTTACGTCGGCGCTGAAGCTCCACGCAGAGGCACTGGCCACCGGCGCACACCTGTAGTACTCCTGCGCGCCGTCCGAGTCGCAGAAGTGGCAGAAGTAGTGGTCCCGGCGGAGGTGCTTCAGCAGCTCGTCGTTGTCCAGGTAGCGCTCGTCGCAGAACTTGCACAGCGGGTGCCCGCGGTGGGAGGTGTCGTCGGGGTCTCCGTGGATGCGGTGCCGGGCCAGGTCCTTGCGCGAGTACCACTTGCGTTCGTACGTGAATATCTGAGCGCAAAGAGAAGGAGGGTGATGCTGCTGGGAGCAGAGAGGAGAAGGGCCTCGGTGGGGCCCTTGTGTGTGACACAGCTGTCTGTGGGAGCGGGTGGTCTGCCTCAGGAAGGTGCAGCCCAGCAGCCAGCACCTACAAGGTTCAGGGAACAGGAAGCAAAACTCAAGTGACTGATCCCCAGTAAAATATGCTCTGTGCTGCACAGGATCTCAGAACATTAGGGGTTGGAAGGGACCTCGAGAGATCATCCAGTCCCATCCCCCTGCCACAGCAGGATCCCCTAGATTCCAGAGCTAGAACAAGGTTCAGGATAAAAGAGCAGACACTGAGATGGGATCTGAGGCAGAAGTTCCTCCCTGTGAGGATGCTGAGGCCCTGGAACAGGCTGTGGCTTCTCCATCCCTGGAAGTTTCACTCAGTTTGAACATTGGAAGGGGATCTCATTCACCTTTATCCGTCCTTTCTTGGTGGACAGACCTTGACAGCAGAGAACCCTTTCTCACCTCAAGCAGAAGCCTTCACTACTGTGGGAACTGGTTGCTTTGGCTTTGCCAGGACTGAAGCTTCTGCCAGTTTTAACAACTTCCTTCAACATCAGAAGGACACAGAGCTCCTGGAAGGTGTCGAGAGGAGAGCAACCCAAATGATCAGAGGGCTGGAGCACCTCCCCTGTGAGGACAGGCTGAGCAAGTTCCACATCAACATGAGAAGGACCTTCTTCCCAGTGAGGGTGCCAGAGCCCTGGCAGGGGCTGCCCAGGGGGGCTGTGGACTCTCCTGTGGAGACGTTTCAAACCCGCGTGGCCATGTTCCTGTGTGACTGGGTCTAGGGGATCCTGCTGTGCTGTGAGGATTGAACTGGATGATCTTTTGAGGTCCCTTCCAATCCCTAATGCTCTGTGATTCTGTTCAGTCACCCCCTTCTTCACATGGGCCAAGACATTAGGTCATGGGCTGGGCTTGATGATCTTAGAGGTCTTTTCCAGCCTCAGTAATTCAGCGATACTGGGAGAGACCCCTCCCTCCACCTCTCACTCACCTTTAAGTGTTTCACACAGAGTTTGCAGCAGAAGAGCTCGTGCTGCTTCCTCATGTGCTGCTCCAGATCTGCAAAGGTGTTGAATGGCTTCAGGTCTGGACACAGAGAACATTCATGCTGCAGCAGCTTCCTAAGGGACAAGAAAGATGTCCTGAAAATGACCCCATTCCCTCACAACAACCCCGATGCCTTTCTGGGAACCCAACTGTTCTGCTTGTGGCAGCAGGCAATGAGGCTGTGTCCTGTTTACTCCGAGAGCTGGACCCTCAGGCTGGGAGAGATACAGCATCCCTGCACAGTTCAGAGTGGGCTGCACATGTCACACAAGAGGCAGCTGAGCTCCCCAACACTCCCATCCCATTAACTTCACTTTCCACTGTCAGAAACTGGAGGATACAGTGGGGAGAGAGATGAAGTTGGAATAGAAAGGGAGAAGGAGGGAAAAAGCCCCCAAATCAAAACCCCCTGGTCCTTCCTCACAGGAGCTGAAGACTGTTCTCTTCAGGTTACATGATGCTGATGCCACCTTTTCCCCTGCATTGGCAGGCTTCCCCCCTGCACTGGGAGGGTTTCTCCCCCCTGCACTGGGGGTGGCTTTTCCCCCTGCACTGGGGGGTTGCTTCCCCCCTTGTCTCTCCTGTTTAGGGCCAACACAGTTACTCTTGTCCCCACAGCTCAGTCACTCCACCTGGCTGCTCTCTCACAGCAGGGCCATCAGGACACTCAGAGCAGCAACCCAGCCTTCCCCAGCTCCCACAGCAGCGAGGTCAGTGCTGCTGGAGCAGCAGAAAGCAGCTTCTATTGACAGAGCATCGCTCTGCTCTTACGTGGCGGCGAATCCACCCCATCAGCTCCCCCAGGGGCCGGTGACTAACCCTCCCGGGAAACACAGCCGCCGAAGCAGGCGGTTCCTGCCACGCAAGGCAGCTGAGATCCCGCTGCTGGAGGGGCAGGGCACAGGAAGGAGGCCAGTGCTCACCTGTAGAGGCTGTAAACGTCGCTGTCCGTGAAATAGATGTCGTACTTCTTCTCGTGCTGCAGCTGGTGGAGCGCGAGGGCGGAGAAGGACGTCAGCTTCCGTCCAAAAACCACCTGCAGCAACAGGACAGTCAGCGAGGGCACAGCCCCACGGCTCGGGATTCCACAGGAGCTCCTCAGCACCTTGCTTGCCAGGGAACTGGGACAGAGCTTCGTGGCAGCCCCAGCTGCTCGCCAGCACCTCCAGTTCCAGGCCCCGTAACTGTCAGAGCAGTCAGCACCACAGCTCCTTCTCGACTCAGCGGGAGGGGGACCAGGCTGGGCTCTGGGTTTTGAGCTGGAGCAGGGAACTTCCACAGGGTGTTGTTTGGCTCCCACAGCTCTGCTCAGTCTTCAGCCCATTCACCTTCTTCTACCCAGACCCTACACTCTGCTCCCCTGTGATACGGGACCCCACGCAAACCCACAGCGTGTGAGGGGTGAACTACTCCGAGTCTGAGTGGGAACCCACTGCTGCTGCTTCCCTTCACCCCCAGGAAAGCAAAGAAACCAACACACTGCATCACACCCCAGATCACCTGCACAACATCACCCCTTCTCAGGGAACCTGCTGCTGACCCCCAGGTGGGGTGGTCTCGCCCTGCACCCGTGCTACATCCCTCTTCAGAAGCCACCAACTCAGCACACGCTCCCAGTTTGGGAAGTGCTGGGGTAGCAGCAACATCATGAAGCTGCTGGGGTCACCTGCACTGGCTCAGAAAGGTTGAGACACAAACACAGCCATCACCTTTCAGCTCTTACAGTACCCACCAGGTACCCAGGAACCCTCAAAACCTATCCAGCACCACGATCTACACACAGCTCAGCCTTGTTCAACCACTCCTCTGCCCTGGCTGGGGTGAAGGACCCTGGAATGAGAATTGTGGGTCTGGTTGTGTCAGGCCCCTCACTTCCAGAAAAAGATGGAGAGGCTGGAGCGGGCGCAGAGGAGCAACGAGGCTGGGGAAGGGACTGGAGGGCCAGGCTGATGGGGAGAGGCTGAGGGAGCTGGGGGTGTTTGGCCTGGAGGAGACTCAGAGGGACCTTCTCCCTCTCTCCAGCTCCCTGAAGGGAGGTTTGAGTCAGGTGGGGTTGGGCTCTTCTCCCAGGTACCAGCACCAGGACAAGAAGGCAGGGCCTGAAGCTGCCAGGGGAGGGTCAGGCTGGATGCTAGGATGCACAGAAAGGTGATCAGAGCCTGGACTGGACTGCCCAGGGCAGTGGGGGATCCCCATCCCTGGAGGTGTGGAAGGGCAGCCTGACTGTGGCCCTTAGTGCCCTGGTGTGGCCACTGGGGTGATGTTAGGTCCTGGTCTGGGCTGGCTGAGCTCAGAGGGCTTCTCCAGCCTCAATCCTTCTGGGATTCCGTTTTGTGGGGTTTTTTACAGCCTTCTGCAGAGCTAAATACAAAACCCCACCCCACACTGTGACACTGCGAGCTGAGAGCGAAGAGCGCCCGAGTTCCCCTTGGCTGGGTGAACAGCAGCTCTGCCCAGCTCCAGTTCTTTACACCCTGTTGTTTCAGTGGTGCTTTATCCACATTTCACTCGCCCAGAGTGAGCTTCAGGAGACAGGAGGGGATGGCTGAAGAGACTGTATCACAGGAATCCAATGCAACTGCCTGCAGCAGGCTCCACACACAACCTCAAGCAGCACTGCCAGGTCCTCTGAGCCACGTCAGGGTTAGTTTACAGGTCAGTAAGGAACAATCCTGGGTGCCCTGCCACCATCCTGGAGCTCAGAGCACACCCATTACCATAACAGGTAGAGCCTGCTTTCTCTTCCTGTGCTGCCACTCATACTGCTCAGATTTCTATTCCACCACTGCCCTGGGCAGTCCAGTCCAGGCTCTGGTCCCCCTCTCCGTGAGGAAGGGCTTCCTAACATCCAAACTAACCCTCCCCTGGCAGCTTCGGGCCCTGCCCTCTCAGCCTGGTGCTGGCTGCCTGGGAGAAGAGCCTGACCCCCACCTGACTCCAACCTCCCTTCAGGGAGCTGGAGAGAGGGAGAAGGTCTCCCCTGAGTCTCTTCCAGGCTAAACACCCCCAGCCTCTCCTCATAAACCTTTCCCTCCAGACCCTTCCCCAGCCTCATTGCTCCTCTGGATCTGCTCCAGCCCCTCAATCTTTTTCTTGAAGTGAGAGGTCCAGCTCTGCCCCCAGTACTCAAAGGGAGGCCTCCCCAGTGCCCAGTACAGGGAGGAAATGATGTCCCTCATCCTCCTGGCCACATTATTGCTGATCCAAGCCAGGATGCCACTGGCCTTTTCAGTGCTGTTTATGGTAGTTATTCTGTCAGTATCTTTTCCTTTCCTCTGGGCAGGAGGGTGAACAGACAGGAGGGGATTATGGCAGCACTTAAAGGGGAAAAAACAGAGCCCAGCCATTAAAATTGACCTCTCAGGGAACAACAATAAAAGGAGAGTTTCAAAGGGTTAATGACGAGGGAGAAAGGTGGCTGGAAGAAGCAGAGTTCAAGCCAGATAATAGAGCAACACTAAACTGAAAAGCTCTCCAGATTAACAGCACCCCCCTTGCCCTATAACAAGGAGGTTTAAGGATGAGGAGCAACTTCACAGCCTGCTCGTTCCTACAGCTCCAGAGATAAAGTTACTGTCAGGGGGCTCCCTTCCGCACTCGGCGGCTCCGCGGGTGCCAGCCAGCTCAGCCAAAAACCAACAGCGACCTTGCTGGCTGCCACAGAGTCTGAGGATCGCCAGCGCTCAGCCCAAGAACTTCAGTCCCTCCAACCATTCTGACAACACAACCAGCAGCCAAAGCAAACAGTGGTGGCTCTAGGGGAGCTCTCCCTTTGCTGAGGGGAAGCCTGATGCCCTGGAGTATTTGAAAAGTATTGAGGACTTGGCTGGATTTGATGATCTTCAAGGTTTTTCCCTAAATGATTCCATGATTTGTTTCCCTCCCCAGACCACCTCCAGAATCCTCATTCAGGGATGTCTTTTCCTCTCACAGGGTTGGTTTTATCTCTGTGTTGGTTCCAAAAACCCAAATCCCTGTCTGAGGGGCTGGTTTTACACCCAGCCCTGCCCAACTTTTCTTCCCCTGCAGCACTGAATCTTCCATCCACCCCAAGAACTAGGTGTCCAGGCACTACTGCACCAGAGAAATCCATCAGAGAGGGGAAAGACCCCTTGGAGCTTCTGCCACACAGCCAGCTGAGGCCAGAGGAAGCCGAGGCTTCAGAGGCAGGAGCCAGCCCTAGAAAGACACTGAGTTCTCCCAGCCTCCCACCCCACCCGGGCTCAGCACCCTGTCAGGAATTCGCAGGATGATGGAGTCACCCAAGACAGCGTCACCCAGTCCTGCCGAGTGAGTCCTGCTGCTGCCAACCNGATCCCCCGAGACCAACACCCCCAACCCTCCCCGCCCCAGGCCTCCTCCCTACTCCCGGCTCCACTTCCCCGCCCCGGACAGGGTGCGGGCTTGCCGCAGGCCCCGCCGGGCCCGGCCTCACCTGGCGCAGCTCCTCTCGGCACACAGCGCAGTAGCGCACCCCGCACAGCGCCCGCATCCGCACCGAGCAGCGGTAGCAGATGGGGTGGTCACAGCGGCCCAGGGCCACCACGTCCAGCTCGCCGCAGCACAGCACACACGACCCCTCCGCCGGCCCCGAGCAGGCCGAGGCGGCCATGGCGGACCCGCCGCGCGGCCTAGGCCCCGCACCGCCCCGCGCCCGCCCGCACCATCGAGAGGCGGCCTAGAGCGGCCACCGACCATAGAGACGGCCGCTCGCTGCGCGCAAGGCCCGGAGGACCAGCGAGGCGGCCGCTTAGAGCGGCGGCTCCTGAGGTCACTTCCGGCGAATGGCCATCGAGCTGGAGGGCAGAGCGGCCACCGGTACTGGGGTGAGTCGCTACCGCCGCCTCCCGGTGGCCTCCCCAGGCCCCTCCTCCAGCACCCTAGTTGTGGGGAAACTGGGGACCCCAGTCGCATCCCTGACACCGCTGGCTATGAGAAACTGAGGAGCCCAGGCCCCTTCCCCAGCAGCCCTGGCTGTGGGGAGACAGGAGCACCTCGGTCCCATTCCTGACAGCCCTAGGCGCTGCCTGGTGCTGCTGGCAGGAGGCTGGGAGGCAGCACCGTGCCTAGGACAAGGTGTTCTGGCCACGATCTGGGGGAGGGAGTCGATGTTCCGGACCTGTCCCGGCGTGAGGACTCCATGGGCAGTGGAAGCAGTGGAGTGGTGATTTGTGTGTGGGTTTTTTCCAGGGTGAATAACCCCACGATGGATTCCTCAGCCCTGCAGCTCTGCCTCCAGCTTTGGGATCAGGAGTCTGCATGAACTGGGTGGGACTGGAAAGAAAAGGCTGTTACTGGGCTATCGGCACCCATTAGAGCAGCTCTGCAAATGAGCTCAGCGGCTGTCAGAGAGGTAGGAGCAGGGGTGGAGGGACCTCTGTGTGTGCCAGGGGTTCTGATTCACACCTCCGGCATCCGAGCGGGTGACAGCTGTCAGCAGCCAGCAGAGGTGACCCAGAGTTAATCATTACCGGGCCAGCTTGGCTAGTAAAGAAAGGAGTATTCCTGTGCTTTTTGTCGTGGCTGGCTCTGGGTTTTAAAGGCTGGTTGAGTGCTGCTGGGGCTCACAGGTGAGAGCAAGGTGCTGCAGGGAGCTCTGGACAGGCTGCATCGATGGGCAGAGGCCAACGGGATGAGACGGAACAGGCCCAAGGGCAGGGTCCTACACTTTGGCCACAAGAACCCCCTGCAGCTGCAGACTGGGGGATGAGGGGCTGGAGGGCAGCCGGGCAGAGAGGGACCTGGCAGTGCTGGGTGACAGCCAGCTGAACAGCAGCCAGCCCGGTGCCCAGGTGGCCCAGAAGGCCAAAGGCATCCTGGCTTGGATCAGCAATAATGTGACCAGGGCTGGGGATGTCATTCTGCCCCTGGACTGGGCACTGGGGAGGCCTCCTCTCAAGTCCTGGGGGCAGTGCTGGGCCCTCATTTAAAGAAAGAGATGGAGGGGCTGGAGCAGGTGCAGAGGAGCAGCGAGGCTGAGGAAGGGACTGGAGGGAAAGGCTGATGAGGAGAGGCTGGGGGAGCTGGGGGTGTTTAGCCTGGAGGAGACTCAGAGGGGACCTTTTCCCTCTCTCCAGCTCCCCAAAGGGAGGCTGGCTGAGCTCCGAGGGCTCTGCCAGCCTCAACCATTCTAGAGCCCTTTGTGCCTTTTCTCACGGCTCGGTCTGTGTTTTAAAGGCTGGCTGGGTGCTGCTGGGGCTCAGGGGTCAGAACTGCAGCTCCTCGAACAGAAGCGGGTGCTCCGGGAGTGCAGAGAGTGGCAGAAACAGGGGCTCAGCCTAAAAACCCCGTCTGGAGGCAGCACAGAGGGAAGGACAAGCCCAGCTTTTCAGATGTTACCACAGGATCCCAGAATGATTGAGGCTGGCAAAGCCCTCGGAGCTCATCCAGCCCAGGACCCAACATCACCCCAGCGGCCACACCGGAGCACTAAGGGTCACAGCCAGGCTGCCCTTCAACACCTCCAGGGATGGGGAATCCACAGCTGCCTTGGGCAGCCCAGTCCAGGCTCCGAGCACTTTCCCACCTCCCATATTCCCACTAAATAACCAGTATGGGGTCCGTTTCCCATCCACACGTGAAAAATGAGAGCAGATGCCCACCCAGCATGGCAGTTCCACTTCTGGACCGGCACCGAGAGCCTCGAGAAGCCCCGAGGTGTTGGCACGAGGCGCTGGCTCAGCCACGTCGCTGCCTGTGTCACCAGAGCAGCGCGGGCAGTCACCCCGCTGAGCAAACATTCCTGGAGCCCTGAGTCAAGGGCTGTCCCAGAAGTGGCCAAACAGCCCCATTCCTCTGGGGTTTCTCCCATGATCCGCGGAGCTGGCGGTGGAGGATGATGGAAGGATCATTCCCAGACAGAGGATGCCCCCAGGGGAGCTGCTCAGGGCTGGAGGTCCTCACCAGCACAAAGTGATAACCGTTCAAGATGAACCACTAACTGCATTTATCGACCTCATCAAATCCCACATTTGGATGTTCAGTAAACTCCTGGGTCTCCTGGCTGGGTGACCCTGGCCAGAGGGCTGCACAAGGAGCTTCTCTTGCTGTTCAGATCTGCACAGAGGCAGGGGTTGGCCTCTTCCCCCTAGGGACTAGTGATAGGAGCAGAGGAAAAGGGCTTGAGTTTGGGGTCTGGAGAGCAGGGCTGATGGGGAGAGGCTGAGGGAGCTGGGGCTGGTCAGCCTGGAGAAGGGGTGGTTGAGGGGAGACCTCCCTGCTCTCTACAGCTCCCTGAAGGGAGGGTGGAGTGAGGTGAGGGTTGGCCTCTTCTCCCTAGGGACTGGAGATAGGAGCAGGGGAGATGGGGTCAGGTTGTGCCAGGGGAGGGTCAGCCTGGATCTCAGAAAAACCTCCTCCCAGTAAGAGCGGGGAGGCCTTGGAAGAGGCTGCCCAGGAAGGGGTGGAGGCAGCATCCCTGGAGGCGTTCAACAACTGGGCAACCAGGGCTTTTGGAGAGCTGGGTTAGGGGCTGGAGGTTGTGGGGTGGACGATAGGACTGGATGGCCTCAAATGGCCTTGATGGTCTTGAAGGTCTTCCCTTGGGCCCTGAAGGTCTTTCCCTGGTGGCTCTCTGTGGCGTGAGCAGCGCTCGCTCAGGACAAAGGGGAGAGTGAATAAAGCGGGGTGACTCCGTTCAACCCGAGTTGTGCTGCTGCCTGACCCGACCCCGCGGCAGCCACCACCCGCTGCGCCGTCGGATCAACGACGCAATCGGCCCGGTAAGTGTTTTGGAAACCAGATACATGAACCATCGCCGCGCCGAGATCCCGGGTGATATTTGCTTCCTCCTGAAGAGCCCACTTATCCCACTTCACAGTGGAGTAGCTGCTACCTGCCTTCATCAACAGCCCCGTGTGCGGGGGGGGGCCCTGGTAAGTCATTAGGACCCGCTGCCGAGGAGGATGTTGGCTCTAATGACTTCCCCCCGGCACCACCTCCTCCCCAATTAACGATCCCGCTGAAAATGGGCTTTTTTTACGTCGAAAAACCCGCCGCCGGCCAATTTCGGGGAGCAATTAGCATGAGGTGAGCGGGAGGCAGCAAAGTGCCGCCTTGCCTGTCACTGGGCTGTGAAATTGCTGCTCCGGCACAATTAGGGCTTCGCGGTGACGTTACTCATCGCCAGGAGCACGGGGACGCGGCCACTGGGCGCAGACCGGGTTGGTTGTGCTGGGGGCACCGTGAGGACCTGATGCTGCGGCACTGCTTCACACCAGGGTGTTTCTGGGGCTGGGGAAGGGAAGAGTTGGCTCCTGGCAGCTGGTCGTGAGGGGCATCTTCTGGCCTCTGAAGCAGGCAGAAGATTTCATAGAATCAGTCGGGTTGGAAAAGACCTTTAAGGTTGGGTCCAACCATCATCCCAGCCCCACTGACCCATGTCCCTCACCCCACAGCTCTGCAACCCCCCTAGAGATGGGGACTGCCCCCCTGCCTTGGGCAGCCTGGACCAGGACTGGGGAACCCCTGTGGGGCAGTAATTGCTCCTCAGGGCCAACCTCAGCCTCTCCTGGGGCAACTTGAGGCTGTTTCCTCCTAGGAGAAGAGACCAACCCCTACCTGGCTCCAACCTCCTGAAGCTCAGGAAGCTGTGGAGAGCCGGAAGGTCTCCCCAGACCCTCCTTTTCTCCCATTCAACCCCCCAGTGCCCTCGGCTGCTCCTCAGAAGTTCTTTAGCCAACTTCTTCCTGCTCTCAAGTCCCTTCTCTGGACCTGCTGCAGCCCCTCAATGTCCTTCTGGCACTGAGTGAGGGGCTCAGACCTGACCCCAAGGATTCATGTCTGGCCTTTCACATCCCTCTGTGGTGCAGCAAAGCTTCCATCAGCAGCAGGAGCTGGTGCTGCTGCGATTCCACACTGTCACCCAGCCCTTCATTTTAGACTGGATCCAGGAAGGTTATTTGGACCAGAACCCACATGAAGGTACTTTGGCTGCCTGTAAAGGTGTCCTGACCCCATCTAAAGGTCTCCCAGATCCACATAAAGGTGCGCTGATCCCATGTAAAGGTGTCCTGACCTCACGTGAAGGCACCCTGACCCCATGTAAAGGCTCCATAGGGTCTGTGATTCCATGATTTCAGTCTCAGGACCCTCCTGCTTTCTTGCTGTCACCCCCACTCACCAGCAGAGCGAAGAGGTGCCAAGAAGCCAACCCTCCAGCCCTTCTCCAGAGCCCTTTTCCGACCCATCCTCACCCCAGACCCTGCAGGTGACTCACGCCTGTGGACTCACTCGTTCCCCGGTGCAAAGGCGGGGGGGGGGGTTTACGACGCTCTCCCCGAGGACTGAATCACTCTCTGCCGATGACTTGGGGCTCCTGGTTTATGTCTCCGCTGATTGCCAGCAGAAGCTGCATCTCAGCTCTAAGAGAGACCCCAGCTCTCATGTCTGTGGGGAACGGGCTGGTGCTTCGTGCTGGGCGACGCCAGACAGGGAGCAGCTTCCTTCCCAGAGACAAAGGGTTAACACCGCGGCTGCGGGTGCTTTCGGTCCCCTGTTTACTCGCTAAATATCAGAAGCAAGGAGGCACTTTTCGAGTCATTTAATCAGGGATAAATGGGCTGGGGGGATAATTGATCGCCCTGCAGACGAGCACAACAACCCCGCTGCGCTCGCAAGAGCAGCAGAGCCCACGTCCGCGGTGCGGGGCTGGAGGCGTCACGGCTCGAGGCGGATGCGGTTCGTTGGCAGCCGCGACGCCCCGCGTGCAGCTGAAACCCCTTCACCCCGCAGGGTTTCTGCTCAAAGGGGCCGTTTTCTTGGGGTTTCTGTTGCTTTAAGTAAGTTTCAGCCCCTCGTTTGGCTGCGGCGGCATCGCCCCAACAGCCCTGAGCATCCCTAGTCCTCAGAGACCAGGCTTTAAGGCTGAAATCAAGGGTTTAGAACCACGGAATCATAGAATCAGTGATTGTGGCTGGAAAGGAGCTCCAGGAGCATCAAGCCCAGCCCTCAGCCCATCAGCTCCCTAACCCCCAGACCATGGGCTCAAGTGCTCCAGCTACTCGGTCTTCAAACCCCTCCAGGGATGGAGGCTCCAGCACCTCCAGCAAAGAGCTTCTTCCTCAGACCCAGTCTAACCCTCCCCTGGTGCAACTTGAGGCCATTTCTAGGGCGCTGTCTGTCCCAGAGAGCCCTCTGTCGTCTCCCTTCCACTGCTCACTGCGTGGGATCAAACCAGTTAATCCCATTTCAGACTCAGCAGGGTGAGGCTTTCACCCCACAAGGTTCAGGATCAGCCCCGGGGCTGCAGGACTGTAGGAAGTCAGTTCCCCCTCTGCCATCACCAGTCCCCTTCGGTTTTCACCTCTTTTAACCAAAACACTGTTTTCTACTAGAAAGTTCAGGTGGGATGGAGGATTTCCCCCCCCTCCAGATCTTTACTTGTGGAGCAAAAGCCACCCCGTAGTTTGGTGATGCTGAGTGCTGGGGTTCCTCAAAGAGGGGGACAGGGAGGAGCAGGATCCTCAAAGCCTGGGGAGAGCCTCTGGCTGGGAAGCAGGGTTGTGCTTTCAGGCTGCCAGCAGCGACAGGGAGTTTGCTGGAGGAGGGGAGCGGGGCGAGCGCAGCCAAGAAGGAACCTCGGCGGGGATTTGCGGGAGCGCTGGTGGCGAGAAGCAGCCCTCGGGGCGAGACGCCGGCGTGCGGATTCCCAGAACAGGGCGAGGGGCAGGGGGGAGCTCCGCTTTCACATCCCATTCCCGGAGCTCACGTCAGCGGGAGCAGGAGCTTCCTCGCCGCTCGCCCCGGGTTTTATAGAGGGGAGAAGAGCTGCTGCGGGGAACTGGGGTGTTGGAGGGGATGAGGCAGCTGCAGCAGGGTGCAGAGAGGTGCTTTGGAGCCTGCACTGAGCCACAACCCCACTGAATCCAGCCCGGGCCAGAGTCTAAGATCTTTTCAAATTCTAAGGTCTTCCAAGTGGTTTCAAGTGATCAGATCTGTTCTCACTCCCAGTGTTATCACAGAGCATCAGGAGCTGGAAGGGACCTCGAAAGATCATCCAGTCCCATCTCCCGGACACAGCAGGATCCCCTACATCCAGTCGCACAGGAACTGTCCAGGAGGGTTTGAAACGTCTCCAGAGAAGGAGACTCCACAACCCCCTGGGCAGCCCCTGCCAGGGCTCTGCCACCCTCACTGGGAACAAGGTTCTTCTCACACTGATGGGGAACCTCCTCTGCTCCAGCTCACACCCGCTGCCCCTTGTCCTGTCACTGGGTGCCCCTGAGCAGAGCCTGGCTCCATCCTCCTCACACCCACCCTTCACATCTTGATCAACATCCATGGGGTCACACCTCAGTCTCCTTTTTCCCAGCTCCAGAGCCCCAGCTCCCTCAGCCTCTCCTCAGCAGGGAGATGCTCCCCTCCCTCCATCACCCCTGTGGCTCTGCACTGGGCTCTCTCCAGCAGCTCTGTGTCCTCCTGGACCTGAGGGGCCCTCAGCTGGACACAAGATTCCAGATGTGGTCTCAGCAGGGGAGAGCAGAGGGGAAGAAGAAGCTCTCTTTATCTCCTAACCACCTCCCTTCTGATCCACTCCAGGATGCCAGTGACCTTCTTGGCCGTTAGGGCCCATTGCTGGTTCATGGCCATCCTGCTGGCCAGCAGGACCCCCAGGTGCCTTTCTCCTGCACTGCTCTCCAACAGGACTGTCCCCACTCTCTACTGGTCCCTGAGATTGTTCTTGCCCAGATGCAGACTCTGCACTGCCCCTGTTCTAGTCCATTCAGCATCTCCTGGCCCAGCTCTGCAACCAGTTAGGGGAAGGTTGGAAGGGGCAGACGCCAAAGGACTGATAAGTTTGGGGCACAGTCAGAGCTCCCCATTCCCCACTCACTTCTCTGCCAGCCTGACCACTCAGCTCTGAATGATTTGGTCTGATTTGCATCTTCTGCTCCATCGTGGGGAGATCTCACCCCCCCAGGCAGCTTTGGGACACACGGGGCTCCTTGGGAGAGTTGATTCTAGTTGCAGGGGACTTGCAGCTGCAGAGCTGCTAATTCTCCTCCCTTCTCCTATCTCAAGGGGTGGAACAGCCCTGCCAAGGGTTCCTGCCAAGGAAAACAGTCTCCACCTGCACAGAGCAGCTTCAGGACAACCTTGTTCTCCTCTCAGTGCCTGAGAGCCCTCTGCTCCAACTAACGGGGCTCTGACTGTGTCCGGGTGCTCCAGCATCGCATCTCGAGGAGGCAGGAGAGCACTCGGGGCTCATGGAGGGGGGGTTGGTTAAGAGATCTGCTCTTCTGAGGCAACTGCGTCATAGAGTCGTTCCGTTGGAAAAGACCCCTGGGATCATGGAGCCCAACCACCAACCCTGCTCTGCAAGGTCACCCCTAAACCAGATCCTCCAGCACCACCTCTCAGCGGCTGTTAAACTCATCCAGGGATGGGGACTCGAGTCCTCATGGTGTGTCTCCCTTCCATTTCCCCTCATCCTGTTCTTAGTCATCTGGGAGAAGAGACCAGCAGCAGCCTCACCACAACCTCCTTTGAGGGAGCTGGAGAGAGCCGCAAGGTCTCCTCTCAGCCTCCTCTTCTCCAGACTCAACAACCCAGTTCCCTCAGCTGCTCTCCACAGGCTCCATGCTGCAGCCCTCTCCCCAGCCTCTGGCCCTGACGACCCCCCAGACTCACGGTCCATTAGGGACAGGAAGGGACCTCCAAAGATCACCCAGTCCAACCCTGCACTGGGTGCTCTGGAGCGCTGACGCTCTCTTCACAGCCCTTCCAAACCCGGAGCAGTCTGGATTTGAACTCTGGGCTTGCTGGGTTTAGAGAACAGCAGGCTGAGAGGAGACCTTGCTGCTCTCCGGGAGCAGCCCGCGAGCTCGGCCGCAGGGTTCCGGGGAGCAGAGCACGCCCCTCCACGCCACGAGAGCGCCGCCGGGCTGGGGGAAGGGGGGCTCCCCGGGGTTCTTTGACCCTCGGTGCTAATGGATCCGTTGTTGGACGGACAGGTCCCCCCGGCTCGCGCCTGCTCCGCGCTCCCAGCGCCCGGCCTTCCATTAGCGGAGCCGTTCGAGATGCTTTGTTGTCCCTTGGAGACTCTGCTGCCCAGACCTCCGCGTGACTGCACCCTTGGGATACTCCAGGAGCCTAAAAATAGTCGGGGAGCGGGGGGATGAGGTTTTTCTTTGGGGTAGAAGAATTAATTTGGTGCATTTTAACAAGAAAACCTGCAGCAGGAGGAAACACCCTCCTGCTGGCTGCTCCAGAGCCTCCGGGTCTGCGGCAGCTCCTTGGAGCAGCCTCTCCCCTCACTGCCTGGAGTCGTAATTTGTTTGTGCCAGCTCCAGCTCCCTCACTGCCGGGGAACAAACAGCAGCACCTTCTGAATCACCCGTGACAGGAATCGCTCCCCTCAGCCGGGAGCTGGTTCCACGAGGACCCACTCGAGATGCAGGGGAATGGCAAAGGTTGCTGTTATTCCTGGGGCGCTCAGCCCGGGGGGCTGTCACGGCGGCACCCGGGGGACCCAGCCTGATCCCCCCACACACTGATTCACCAGTGAGGCTCCGGGGCTGAACCACACACACGGGGGGATATTTTTGCCTTGATCCCACGATTCAGCTCCCTGCTGGGTTGAAGCCTTGCGAGAGGCAGCGGGGATGTGGGGCTAGGGGAGCGGAGGTGGGAGCGAAGGGACTCGGCACTGGGGAGGCTTCTGCTCGAGTGCTGGGGGCAGTGCTGGGACCCTCACCTCACAGGAGAGACTGGGGGGCTGGAGTGAGTCCAGAGGTGAAGGCTGATGGGGAGAGGCTGAGGGAGCTGGGGGTGTTCAGCCTAGAGAAGAGGAGACTCAAGGGGACCTTATCCCTGTCTCCAGCTCCCTGCAGGGAGGTTGCAGTCAGGTGGGGGTCAGGCTCTTCTCCCAGGGAACCAGTGCCAGGGCCTGGAGCTGCCAGGGGAGGGTTAGGCTGGACGCCAGGAAGCCCTTCCTCATGAAAAGGGTGCTCAAAGAATGCCCAGGGCAGTGGTGGAGTCCCCATCCCTGGAGATGCTGAAGGGCAGCCTGGTGTGGCCACTGGGGTGATGTTAGGTCCTGGGCTGGGCTGGCTGAGCTCAGGGGGCTTTGCCAGCCTCAGTCATCCTGGGGTGCTGGGATTCGGAGCGGGTCTGGGCAGCAGGGCAGGGTGTTTGTCCCCTGTCCACACAGGACCTCCAGCAGCAGGGGCCTCAGATGACCAACGTGAACGTTGCCTGAAGGACCTGCAGCAGCAGCGGTCATTGCAGAAGCTCAGGAGGAGCCTGGGGCTGCCCAGAAGAGGGGATGGTCCTTCTCTGGAGACGTTTCAAACCCCTTGGGGTAGGTTCCTGTGCGACTGGGCCTAGGGGATCCTGCTGTGGCAGGGGGACTGGACTGGGTGATCTTTCGAGGTGCCTTCCCATCCCTAATGCTCTGGGATTCTGCTGCCTCCTCTGGAGCAATTTGCCTGTTTTGAGCCTCCAGCTGATTTCCCGGCGGCGAAGCCTCTCCTGGCTGCTCTGTGCGGGAAGCTGGAGCCAGGCAGAGCCTCCAGGCAAGGCAACCTCAGACCAAGAGGCTCCACTGACTTGGCCCTTCTCCTGTGCCCTTTGCCAACCCTCTGGAACACTCTGAGCTTCATTTCTCCAACCTGAAGCCCGGGAGAGTCACGGCGAGCGGCGCCGTGAGCCCGCGGAGCTCCTCATCCCAAGTGGTGTCGCCTCCGTCCTCTCACCCCACTCCCGTGGGGAGAGGCTGAGGAGCTCAGATGGCTGGAGAGGGTCACGAGCAAAGTGAGCACTGACGATGGGGGTGTGCAGGGCCCCCCGATCCGAGGCCAGCCCCTGGAATTGCTTTGTTTTCGTGCTCAGCGGAGCCGCTCACCCGGCGATAAACACCGGCGGCATCATCGGCATCGTCAGCCCGGGGAAAATGCCATCATTAAAGCGACGCCGGTTTGGCTTTCAAGAGCCTCTTTCTGGGCCATCAAATTCATTTAGCTCCTTCTCAAGAGCCACCAACCCTGAATGGGAGCAGCAGCGCGGGTGGGTGGTGGGAGGTGAGAGCACAACGGGTGTGAAGTCAGGCAGAGAGGCTGACGAGAGCTCCGGGAGCGGGCGGGGGGGTTGGAGGCTGCTGCCTCCGGCCGCTCCCCCGGGGGCTCCCAGCCCTGTCTGTGCTCTGGTGTCTCTCACCTTGGAGCTGCAGTGGGGATGGCTGGTCCAGCGGAGAACAGGGAGGGACCTCCCAGCCTGGCAGGGGCTGCCCAGGGGCTTGTGGAGTCTCCTTCTCTGGAGACATTTCAAACCCCCCTGTCCATGCTCCTGTGCGACTGGATCTAGGGGATCCTGCTGGGGCAGGGGGATTGGGCTGGGTGATCTCTTGGGCTCCCTTCCAACCCCGAATGTCCTGTGTGAGTCTGTGACACCCCATGAGATGGGGGGGCTGCAGGGAACCGGGAGCCAGGAGCCTTCCTTTGACAAACAGATCAATTTTGTCCTGAAACAGCAGAACCTTAAAAGCTCAGGGCCCTAAATCCTCCCAGCAGCAGCGCCCTGGGCTTAGACCCCTCTGCTCCTCTCCTTGACAGATGTGGGGTGACAGCAGGAGGGTTTGTCTGAGCTCTGGGGGAGCTGAGCAGGGGCTCAGCCCAGTGACCCTCTATCTGGTAAACTGGAGCAGGAGAGTGAAACCGTCACCGTGGGGGTTCCAAAGGGCTTCAGATCAGTGGGGTTTGGCTCAGGTGAACCCAAGCACCTGCAGTGACCCCAAAGGCTGGAAACATCTGTAGGATCCAGGGTCTGTTCCAGAGGATCTACCCAGAAGACCCAGGATTTTGCTGCTGGTTCTGTGTCGGCCGCGGTGCCACCAGGTTTGTGGGATCATCGGCTTCTGCCAGGGGAGCGGGGATCCTAACCCTCTGTTCTAGCAACTCAGAAATAGCAGAGGAGCCGCTCGCCAGCCGCTTCGGCTCCGGAGAGGTTTAAAAATACTCGGGAGAGGAAACGCTCGGCTCCGCTCGGCTCGAGATCCGGAGCCTTCCAGCCCCGCTGCCGCTCAGACACAACAGGCTGGCAGCGAGAGGGGAGTCGCTGAGGGCACGGGGAGGAGGAGAGAGGGTTCAGCTCGGTTTCTCCGCGTGACGAGCTGCTCGAGCGGTGCCAGAAATACACAGAGGAGACGCCGGAGGCTGATCTCTAGGAACGAGAACATCTCCTCTTCCTGGGGAGCGACTGCGGCGAAGCACAAAGCTGCTCTTTGCTTGGGGCCGGAGCAGAGCAGGGAAGACCCTCCAGTGGGTCCTTCAGGCTTGATCCATCCCTCGGTGGTGGGGTGAAGGAATGGGAAGGGCTGTTCTGGACCTGCTGTCCAGTCATGGCCCCTCTTAGATCTCTCAGAGGGTGACAGAAATAACCGTCGGCCGCTCGGGGGGAGCCGCGAGCCCAGCTCCATCCTTACGGGAAGCCGCGGTGGCTCCTTCCCAGCAGCTGGGCCCTGGGTGAATCGGACCCCGTGGGTTCAGCTCGTGAAGAGGATGGAGCTGTGCTCTGTCCAGAGGTCACTCCCAGTGACTTCCAGCAGGGAATTCCACTGGCTTCCCGGAAGAGGAAGATGATGGGGCTCTGCATGGCCACCCTACACCTCCCCGTGGTGTCTCACTGCTGCTGGGAGACTTTTCCTCATCCCCCTAACCCCAGCCCTAACCATAGCCCTACGGTAAGCCTAACCTTAAACCTAAGTGTAACACTAACCCTAATCCTAACCCTAACCCCTAACTCTAACCCTAACCCTAAATCTAACCCTAATCTCCATGTGGTCTCTCACTGCTGATTGGAGCTTTGCCCTCAACCCCTTAACCCTAACCCTAACCATTACCCTAACTGTAGCTCTGACTCTAAGCCTACCCATAACCCTACACCTAATCCTAACTGTAACCTTAGCCCTGACCCTAACCCTAATTCTAAACCTAACCCCAACCCTAACTGTAACTTTAACCCTGACCTTAACCCTAACCAAATCCTAACCATAACCCTAATCCTAACCCTGAACCCTAACCAAATCCTAACCATAACCCTAATCCTAACCCTAAGCCTAACCTTGCCTGGCCCAGGGGCTGGTTCCTGCAGCAGGAGGGAGGTTGTTGCTCGGCTGAGTAGAGCAGAAGCTGCTCCCACACACAGAGGGGTCCCCCTGAACAGGGAAACATGTCCCCCTGCCTGCGCAGAGGGTCTCAAACCCCTCAGGACTAAACCTCAGGGGCAGAGGAGCGGCCGGCATCACCCTCCTCCCTCAGGCAGTCACTCGGGGCTGGAAAACACTGCAGCTGGATCCTCCAGGGCTTGTTCCTGCGCCTTACAGTGGGACCCTCTCCAGGCAGTGAGCTGGGGGTCCTACCTGAAGGAGATGGGGGGCAGGACCCTGTGAGGCTCCTCTCTTGGGGTCCTTGACAACACCCCTTCCTCCAGCAGTGAATCCTCCTGAGGGGCTGGAGAGGATGTTAGGGGGGTACTCAGGGCTGTTCAGGGCTGTGGGGAAGATCCTCAGGGCTGTGAGGAGGTACTTGGGGTCGCAAAGGGGACCGCGGGGAGGTCGCTCGGGCCGTGAGGGGGATGCTGAAAGGAACAAGGAGGATGCCCACGGATGCTGGGGGGTACCGGGGAGGTGTTTGGGATGGGAAGGGGGTGCTCGCGGGTGCAGGGGTGATGCTCAGGGGTTCGGNCTGATGCTGCCCGCGGCCCCCGCCGGAGCCTGGTACAAACACGTCGCCAGCCCCCGGTACCACACGGTGGGAAGAGCCTCGGGGCTGCTCATGGGGGTCCGCCGCTCGCCCTACCTCTGGCGCCGGGAGCTGCCGGCAGAGCCCCCTTCCCACCCGCAGCCGCCGCCGCCGCCCCCTCCTCCAGGCTTCCCCGTCGAGGACCCCCCGCAACCCGTCCCGCAACAATCACGTCCTCCCGCCCGCCTCCTGCAGCGGCTGCTCCGGAGAGGTTGGGGCTGGGGGAGTCCCCGACCGACCCCCGCACGACCCCCCACAGACCCCCGCCTGGGCCCCGCGGAGCTCAGGTAACCGGCGGAGAGGGGGGAGATTCTGGGGGGCTGGCGGGGATGCGGGGTCTCTGCAGCTCCCCGGGGTGTTGAGGGGTGCGAGAGTCGGGCTGCGGTGATGGGGGGCGGTTGTCAGCAAGTAGTGGGGTGTGCGTGGAGCTTTGGAGGGGATTTAGGGGTGCACAGAGCCTTTGGAGGGGGTCAGCAGGTAACTGGGGGTGCACGGAGCCTTTGGAGGGTATCATCAGGTGAGTGAGGGTGCACAGAGCCTTCGGGGGGGTCAGCAGGTGACTTGGGGGCGCATAGCGACATGGGGAGATTTCCTCAGGTAACTGGGGGAGCACGGAGGCTTTGGGGGGGTCTCCTCAGGTAATAGGGGGGTGCACGGAGACTTGGGGGGTTGGAGGGAGCCCTGGGAGGGGTTCACCAGGTGATGGGGGGGTGCACAGAGCTTTAGGAGGAGTCACCCGATATCGGAGTCTGCAGGGACCCTTGGAGTGGGGGGGTCAGTAGGTAACCGGGAGTGCACAGAGCCTTGGGAAGAGGTCACCAGGTAATAGGGGGGTGTCTGAAGCCCTAGATGGGTTTTCAGGGGAACAGGGAGCCTTATGAGGGTGTTGGCAGGTTCCTGGAGGGGGTGTGGATGTGCCACAGCCTCTCATCCCACATATACTGGGGTTTTGGGGTCAAAACCCCAAAAGCAGAGAGCGCGGCTGCCCCGTGGCATCATCCTGGTGTGGGGAGCTGTGACCCCGCGGGTCAGCCCGGATCCTGGGGTCCCCAGGGTGTTTACAGCCCCGTCGCTGCTGGATGAGAGGGACTGTGAGTCCCCGCTGGGTTTTCAAACCCGAACCACAAGCTCCGAGCTTCCCCCCGTGGGTTGTCCGAGGGGCTGCCCTTCGCCTTTGGGGCAGCAAGAGGAGCCGGAGGTCTCCTGCGCCGCCTCCCATTCGATCCATCACAACCCCGCGGGACCCACAGGGACGGGTGTCCGGGCGATGCCAAGGTGCCGAAAGGTCTTCGGGGGTCCCTCCGAACCCCCCGCGGGTCTGTGGTTCTGTTCTGCTGGTGTGACAGCCCCCGCTCCCTGCTCGGGGCTGCGTGGGACTGGTTTGGGGCTGGTCCCAGACATGGAATCTCTTTCCTCTCGCATAAAGCTGGAGCCAACGTCCAGCTGAAAATCCCGGGAGGCTCCGGGGGAGGATTTCAGCCGCTGGAGCAGCTCCTGCACCACGTAGCCGGATTCCTCGCCCAAAGCTTTTCCTTTCTCCGTGGAAATATGGGACGGGGGTGGTTTGGGGGAAGCCCAGGCAGGGCAGCTGAGCCCTGCGGTCCGCGGGAGCCGAGCAGAGCCGCCCTGGGCACCGCCAGCTGGGCTCTCGACCCGCGAGCATCCCCCCGATTCCACACGGGACCCTGGCGGGCAGGTCCGGGTGTGGGATTTGGGTGCCTCCGTGTGTGCAGGGGGGAACCTGCAGTCCCCGTGGGGCTGGGCTGAGCCCGCGGAGGGGAAGATTCCCCCAACACCCCCTGTAGGGGGGGGAAATGTGGTCCCACGCGGGGCGGGGGCTCCCTGAACTAACCCATCCCCTCTTCTCCTTCCAGCTTCTCCCAGCTGAAGCCGTGGCCCTGACCGGCCGAAGGCTGCCGGCAGAGATGCTGGAGCAGCGCTGGCTGCCCGAGGTGCGAGCTGCTCACCCCACCGGCGGGGCAGAGTCTCCCGTGGCGGGGCGGGGGGGAATCTCGAGCGACTCCCACCTCTCTGACCCTCCGCAGACCAGCGCATCCCAACCCACCCCGAGGGTCCGATCTGCTCCTTGTCGTTCCGTGGCCGCAGCAGTGGGTTCGTCTCGTCTCCGGGTCACCCCAGTGCTGTGAACTCGGGGTGGGGAGGGGGTGGGAAGAAATAAACGGGGGGAAATCTTTATTTTTGTTGAATTTCGGTTGTTTCTACTCCGATCCCCGCCGGCTGCGACGTGGTCCAGCCGCGGGCCCTCCGCTTCCCAGGAACCTGCCCTCATTAAAGTGAGAAGTGATCAAAGGAGACGGCGGCTTCCTCCTGCTCTTGGGGTTTGCTGGAGGGGGGAGCTTTTTGGGGAGGCTTCACGGAAAAATCAGCCCCCTTCTTGATGGCTCCCTGCTGCCCCGCAGCCCTTGAGTTGCTCCCAGGTCTTTCCTGCTCCGATTTAACCCCTTGAAGGAGCTTCTCGTGCAGCCCTACGGTAGCTCTCTGCCCAACGGGGAGCTGCTGCCAGGCTGGGGGTCGGTTAGGAGGAGGTCCTGGGTGGTCCTCACCCAGGATGAGGTCTTTTCCTGGGTGGGGAATGAGCGAAACCCTGCAGGTCATTCATGCTCTGGTCCTTTGTTCGTGTGCTTAGAGCTTCATTTTACAGAGGATCGGTGCTTTTCCCCATTAAAACCTGATGGAGCCAGTGGGCTCCAGGGGAACCTCAGGTTTGGGGAGTCCAGTCCAGGCTCCCACGAGCTGCTGAGCTCTCACCCAGCAGCGCTGGAGGGTTTTGCAGGAAACCTGGCAGAGAAGAGAGGTTTCCACCCTGCTCCTGCCAAGCCCCTGTGTGCGAGCAGGCAGCGGGAGCAGCGGGACTTGTGCTGCCTCTGGCTGGGGTCTGAAGGGAGTGACCCCACTGCGGAGCTGAGCCGGCGCCAAGCCCTGACGGCTGCGCTGCCCCTCGCACCCAGGGTGCTGCTGTCACCCCTCGCTGCGGCCCAGGGAGCGTTTTGGGTGCCCAGCTGGCTCCCAAAGGGTTTCTCCTCCATCTCCTCTCTCCTGTTTTTCCCTTTTCTGCTTGGATGGGCCAATAGCCCCCTGGGCAGTGGAAGTAGCCGGGGTGCCAGTCTGGCCCTGGGGTGCCCGTGGAGAGGACTTTGCTCCTCTGGATGATGATAAAATGAGGTGGAAAATGTAAAGGTCAGCTCTGAACAGGGGGGATAAAGGGAGGGAGGTGACCCCAGTCAGAGCTTCCACCCTCGTCTGTTGGAAAGAAAAACCAGTAGGTGCCAGGCACTGGGGCAGAGGCAGCCACTCACCCAGTAACCACCAGCCCTTCTCTTCTCACCCTGCAAAACCATCTTCCTGTTGCCGTTGAGGAGCTGCTGGTTCACCTCTAGGGCCGTGAAATAAACCTGTCTGTGCTCCCCATGGCCTCCCCTGGGGGTCCGCATCCCCTCTTCACCGATGCCCCAGGATGAGATGTGGCCCCAGGGACTCAGAGGCTCATAGATCCCTGGAATTCCAGGCTGAAAGGGACCTCAAGGCTCATCCAGTTCAACCCATCAGGATCCAACAGGGTTGAAATTCTCTGCGCCAGCAGCCTGTCCAGCTGGGTCTGAAAATTCCCCAACGCAGGGTGATTGACCGCTTCCCTTGGGAGGTGGTTCCAGTGGCTACTTGTTCTAACTGGGAAGTCAGGGAGGCTGCTCCCAGCTGGCCCAGGCCCATCCTGGAGGTGCCATCCTGCTGTCCAGAGCTGGGGCTGGCTGATGGGTTTTTTTCCGGGACCTCTCGTGCCAGTGGTGCCATTTGTCCCAGTTCAGGAGGCAAAGGAGTCCCAGGGGCCACACTGGGCAGGAAGAGGTCCCTCCCTGAACTGGCCAAGCCCAGGGCAGCTCCTTTCCTTCCCAGCTCCCCCAGCCTCTCCCAGGGGACCAGCAGCATCAATGGAGGTGGTTGGGCACGAGAGGGCTCTGGGGGCTCTGGGGAGGGCAGGGACTGGGACAGGAACCAGCAGGCACTGGGACAGCTGCCGTCAGCTCCCACACAATGGCTGCAGGGCCACCAGGAGGAAGAAAACTCCCCGAGGAATTTCCTTGGGCCTCTGGCTCTACCCACAGCTTGAGCTGGAGCAGCTCCCAGGCCCTCTCTGCCTCCTGGTCCTCACTGGGTTTGGTGGTGGCCAAGGATGGACAAGCCTTGGGTAGGGTTGTGTAGCCCCGATGGTCCCTGCAGAGGTCTCAGTTGTCCCTGTGGGGAGCCCAGGGCTGGACTGGGTCAGTCAGTTCCATCCCATCCCATCCCATCCCATCCCATCCCATCCCATCCCATCCCATCCCATCCCATCCCATCCCATCCCATCCCATCCCATCCCTTAATGCTGGGGCCACCAAGGGGATTCCCTAAGGCTGGGGATAAGGGACAGGAGCTGTCCAGAGTGGGAGAGAAGGGGCTTGGTGTGGGTGCTCCTGGAGATGGATGCTACTGGGGCTGGTGTTGGAGTGTTCTGGGTAGCCCAGCCTGCCTGGGACCATCGCCAGCTCCACACCAGCAGAGCACCCAGCGCTGTAGGGTCTCCCCTAGCCCAGCACCCAAAGCACCGGGCCTGGGCAGATTCCCACCAGCCAGCTGGTGCCAGAGGGATCTCCCAGCAGAGGAACTGAAGGTTCTGGAGTTCCACACCCCCCAAAACACAGAACTGATGCTCCTGACCATCAGTTGGCCTCCTGTCTCCACACAGCTGACCCAGAGAACGTTCACAGCTCAATAGTGCCACACTGAGAGGCTCTGGGAGAACAAGACGGAGCCTTTCCCCAGCTCCCTGCTCATCCCCAGCAACTCCGGCAGCAAAACCAAATCCTAGGATCAGAGCCCATCGGCCATTGCCCCACACCCTATCACCCCGGCCCCTGCTCAGGAGACCCTCCCCATCACTCCTGTAGCCCCCTTTAAGCACTGAAAGGCTGCACCAAGGTCTCCCTGGAGGGACAACTGGAGATCAATGGGAAGAGCCCCTGGAGATAAATGAAGTCCTTTATTTCTGCTGCAGGACGGGGTCCCCTGGGAGATGGCACCGAGCATCTCTGCGGGTCGAGCATCCCGGGGCTCCCTGCGGAGCCGCAGCGGAAGGCTGTTGGGTTTAGCTGAGGAAACAAGTTAAAAGGGGATCAATAATCATCTCTGGAGTCGTGTGTTTGCTGCCCGGCCACTGCGTTTGCTCCGGCTCCTCCTCAGCTGGGAGGAGAGCGGCTTGGGAAGGGGAGCAGCTGGAAACCCTGGGCTGTGGGGGATGCTGTGGCAGCAGATCTGGGTCATTCCCTCCTCGGAAGAGATGAAGATCAGGAAGGGTGGAGATGGGGGTCTCTGTGTTCCCCCAGACCCTTGTGAAACCTGGGCGGCTTCTCCGTGGGACTCCAAGGATGGAGCAGGAGGCTGAGCCCCACCAGGAGTGGCTGGGGCTGGGATGGCAGCCCCTGGCCTCACGTGCTGGGGGCACGAACCATCTTGGAGCTCCTGGTGGATGAAGGACATCAGCCCCTGGGCTCTGGGTGTGCCAGACCAGCATCTCCCCACGGCCACGCACTGGGGCTGGGTGGGCAGAGGAGGTGCTGGGCTGCTCCAGGCTCTGAAGCTGAGGGTGGGTATTAGGAAGACTTTAATCACTGAAAGGGTCGTTGGGCATCGGAACCCCCTGTACCTGGAGGGTTTGCGAAGCTGTGGAGATGTGGGATGAGGGACAGGGGTTTGTGGGGCCCTGGCAGCACTTGAGGAGCTTAAAGGGCTTTTCCAACCCCTTCCAGTGGTTCTGTGAACTCTGGATGAGCAGCCTTTGCCCCCTGCCCTGCTTCATCATCCCCTGCCCTTCGCGGGGTGGTCCTTGCTGTGCTGGCCACAGGCACAGCCTTGGCTCGGGTACCCCACGGATGAGGGGCTGCCCTGCAGATGCAGGGGGCAACCAGTTTGGTGGCTCTGTGTCACCAGTGGTCCCCAGGCTGGCCTGGAGCATGGGGGGCTCCAGCCACCTGCCCACTGCCCTGGCCCAGGGGGCTCTGAGGCTGCCCCCAGCTGGGGCTCTGTGCTGCACTGGGGCGGCAGAGCTGAGCACGTGGAGCTCTGAGCCATTAGCCTGGGTGCCTGGGGACCCCTGGCCCTTCAGGTGTGGGCTCCTTCGCCTCCATCTGCCTGGTGCTGGTGCCAGCGCCCGTACTGGTCCTGGTGATGATGTTGGTCGTGGTGTCAGTGCCAGTCCGATGCTGACACTGGACTGGTGTGAGTGTTGCATCAGTCCCAGTGCCAGTCCTGGGCCTGACTGGCCAGCCTAGGTGTCAGTCCTGATGCTGGCTTCGATGCTGGTCCCAGTGTCAGTTCATGTCCCAGTGCTGGTCACAGTCCAGGTCCCACTACCAGTTCTAGTGCTGACTCCAGTCCTGGTGCTGATGTCAGCCCAGGTCTCAGAGCTGGTCCCAGTCCAAGTCCTGGTGCCAGCCCAGGTCCTGGTGCTGGTCCCAGTCCAGATCGTGATACTAGTCTCAGTCCCAGTGCTGGTGCTGGTCCCAGTCTCAGTCCCAGTGCCGGTGCTGGCTCCAGTCCAGGTCCCAGTGCTGGTCCCAATCCAGGTCCCGATACCAGTCTCAGTCCCGGTGCTGGCGCTGCTCCCAGTCCTGGTCCTGGTGTCGGTCCCTATGCCAGCCCCAGCCCAACTCCCGGACCCGTCTCTCCCCCCTCCCCATCCCGCCGGGGGCTCCGCCCCGTCTCCTCCCGCCCCGTCTTCTCCCGCNCGGCTGTGCCGCATGGTGCGGGGCGAGTGCGGCTTCGGCTTCCACCTGCACGGCGAGAAGGGCAAGAGCGGCCAGTTCATCCGCAAAGTGGAGCCGGGCTCCCCGGCGGAGGCCGCGGGGCTCCGCGCTGGCGACCGCGTCGTCGAGGTCAACGGGATCAACGTGGAGCAGGAGACCCACCACCAGGTATTGGGGGAGGGGGTGGGAGGGGGATGGGAGCCCCCCGCAGCTCTCCGGGGTGCGGCTTCTTCACCCCGCAGCCTGCCCGCGCCCCCGCCCGCTGCTCCCACCTCCTCACCTCGGAGCTGGGCAGCCGGACCCTCGGACCACCCCCCACCCCGGCCCCTGTCCCGGTTCGGGCGGGGTGAAGCTTTCCCACCCCTCTGCAGAGGCAGAGCACCGCCACCCTGGGCTTTTCTGCACCGCCGGGGCTGAGCACCCCAACTCTGAGCACCCTGAGCCTTCCTGTGCCCCCATCCCTGCCCCGTCGGTGTTGAGCACCCCAGTCCTGAGCTTCTCTGCATCCCCCCAACTCTCTGGGGCTGAGCACCCTCGAGCTGAATCTCCCTGCACCCCTCCTGCCTCTCTGGGGCTAAGCACCCCAACTCTGAGCACCCTGGGCCTTCCAGAACGGCCCCCCTCTGTCGGGGCTGAGCACCATATCTTGAGCTTCTCTGTGGGGCCCCCAAGGCTGAGCACCCAGATCCTGAGCTTTCCTGCGCCCTTCTGGGGCTGAGCACCCCTCAAGCCGAATCTCCCTGTGCCCCTCCTTCCTGTCTGGGGCTGAAAACCCCAACCCTCTATGCACCCCACTCCAGACCCTTCCTTGCACCCCTTCTCTCAGCGCTGACCACCCCAACCTTTCCTGACCTCCCCTCCACCCTCTCCTGGCACTGAGCACCCTGAATCTGAGCATCCCTGTACCCCCTTACCCTGGGCTGAGCCCCCCAACTCTGAGCACCCTGACCCCCTCCAACCCAGCTGGCTCTGCCCAGCTCCAGAGACCCCAGTTTTTCCCCCCGGAGCATCCCCAGTGCTGGTGGGTCACTGTGGTCAGTGGGTGCCCCTGGGGTGTTGTGGGGTGCTCTATGCACCCAGGATCCCAAATCCCCATGGGAACGGGGTGTCTCACCGTGGGATTGGGGTGCTGTCCCCACACCGGGGTGGGGAAGGTGAAGGTGTTGGGGCTGGGCAGGGCACCAGGGCGTTATGCAATCTGCAGTGGGAAGGACTGGGGACACCCGGGCGATGCTTCCGCCTCTGCTGTGGGGTTTCGGGGCAGCTCTGGGCCAGCTGCCCTGACTGGCCAGGAGCCCTCCGAATCTACTGATAAAGCCCTGCAGATGTCGAGTGGCCCCACTGATAGAGGGACGGTGAGGAGCTGCTGGTGGTGACTGGGCTCTGCTGGGAGAGCAGCTCCCCAGCTCTGCAAACCCCAAACTCTGTCACTTTCTGCTGGTGAAACAGCCCCGTTGTTTGTTAAACATCCGGATCGCGGGTGAACGACCGCCCGGGGGCTCTGGGCTGCTCCCGGCCCGGGGGGCTGCGGCACCGCAGCCCCTGCTCTGGGGGGTTTCACTAGCACCAGCCGGCTGCCCCCACTGCTGGAGCTTTATGGGGCAGAGCGTGGGGCTCTGTGGGGTTCAGCTCGCCAGCAGGCATCTGCCCCCACTGCTGGAGCTTTGTAGGGCAGAGCGTGGGGCTCTGTGGGGTTCAACTCGCCAGCAGCCATCTGCCCCCTTTGCTGGAGCTTTGTGGGGCAGAGCATGGGGCTCTGTGGGGTTCAACTCGCCAGCAGCCATCTGCCCCCTTTGCTGGAGCTTTGTGGGGCAGAGCTGGGAAGTGCCTGGTGCTGCTTGTGGACCCCATGGGGTTGTTTTTAGGGGGAGTTTCGGGTTCCTGAGCTTCTCCCCTCCTGGTGTGGCTGTGGCTGGGCTGGAGGTGATGGAGACCCCCCGGGTGGCTCCAGCGGAGCCTCATGGACTCCTCCCGCAGAGTTTTCCTGGCTGCGGGAGCCTGTGGGGATGATGGGAGCCAGCTGTGGGGAAGCGACTGTTTGTCTTGAACGGGATTTCAAAACCCCGAGAGGAGGATCCCGCGGTCCGACCCGGTCCGGGGGGGCTGCGTCACAGACGGAGCTGCGGGAGGCCACCGACGTGCCCCCGCTGGCACCGGGGAGGTGGGGATGGGTGATAGAAGAGCTCAGACGGCCCCCCGTGTCCCCAAGACACTTGTAGGGTTTTTTCCCCCTCCCATTTCGCTTGCCCTGCTGGAAATTTTTCCTGCCTTCCATTTTCTGCTGGCGGAGGCAGGAGGAAGCCCTGGCTCTGGCTGCTGTGAATGGGATGGGGTGTCCGGGGTGGGGTGTCGTGGAGCTGGGAGGGAGAGTGAGCAGGAGCAGCCCTGCCCTGTGCCTTGGGATCCCCCTTCATTCCACCGTGGGACGGCAAGAACCTCTTCCCACCCCCCAAAAACAGCCCACCCAGGGCTGATGGACCTTGGGAAGGGCAAAACCAAGGTGGGTTGGAGCCTGGTCCTGCCCCACGGGGTGGGTGAAGCTGTGGGGTCAGACCCTGGCTCCCACCCATGGGCTAGGTGAAGCCACAGAGGGTCAGAGCCTGGTTCCTGCCCGTGGGGTGGGTGAAGCTGTTCAGGGGTCAGACCCTGGCTTGGAGCAGCCTGTTCCCTGCAGCCTCTCCCCCTCCCTGCTGCTGTGGTCCCTGACCTTGGCCAAGTAACTGCTGTCCCTGTGCTCCAGGAGCTCTGGTGGGACGGAGCCTGCGGCTGCACTGGGGCTTGCTGGTGGGGTGTGACTGTGCTTTGAGCTGGCACCTTGGTCCCCTTGTTCTGTGGGGTTCCCCCCCCCTTACCCGGGGAGTGACAGCAGAGTGGGTTCTCAGGGTGCTTCATACCTTGGGTGCTCCATCCCTCCCCGGTTCCTCACCCCAGTGGGTTCCTGGGTGAGGAGACCCCTCAGCATCCCTGTCCCAGTGCCTCACTTTGGGATGTGAGACGATGCCCTGAGCTGCTCCCAGTGGCACCAGCAGTGTCCCCCTGGGCAGCTGGTGTTTGGCAAGAGGGTGGGAGGGTTTGGGGCGGCCCTGCCATGGGGCTGCCGCGGCCATGGGGTGAAAGTCTCCCTGGGTGGAGCTGCGGAAATCCTGCTGCTGGGACGCTGCAGGGTCGCTCCCACGGCGCCAGATGCGCTTGGTGCTGGGGAGGCTGCGGGTTCCAGGCTGGGACCATGGCTCGGAAACGGGTAGGGGGGACCCCTGGCTGCTGCTTTGCTGCTGGCCCCCGAGCTGCTCGCCCTGTCGATGGGGTGGGGGCCTGTGCTGTGCCTGCACCCCAGCGCTTGCGGGGTTGGGGGACACCGGCTCCAGCGCTGTGGCTCGTGGTGGGGCGCGGGTGAGCCTGGGCTCACGGAGGGTCTGCAGGAGACTCCACCCTGCCAGTGGTTCTGTTCATCCCAAACTGTGAGGTCTGCAGGGTGCCTGGGCTCAGCTGACCTTGAATGGGGCTCGCAGGAGGGAAATAAAGGGTGGCTAATTGCTTTCCAGGCTAATTTGCCACCTCTAACCTTGGCAGCTGCAGCGGGTCTGGCTGCTGTGACCCAGAGCAGAGCAGGGACCTCCTAAGGAAGCCCAGGGTTGCTGAAGGGGCTTCTGGCCCACTTGTGTGGTCACAAGTCTTCAGGGCAGTGAGCGGTGGCCAGTGCCCACCCCATGGCTGGGGACAGCAGCATCGCCAGCGATGCCATCCCTCCTCCTCCTGCTTGGGATGAAGGTCTGAGCAGGCAGGGGTGTCCCAGCAGATCCAGCCTCCTGAAGGATTTGCCCCGTTGCCATCACGGCCCAGCATGGGTCCTGGGCTTTACTGGGACGGGCTCCTCTGGGCTGCACCAGCAGCTCCTTCCGGAGCCTCTGCCAGTTGAGGAGCTGGTGGTGGCTGGACAATGGTCCCCATTGAGCGCTGCCTGGATCTGGGTCCCAGTGGGGACTGGTCCATCTCCTGCTCCCAGCACTGGTTTCCCTCATCTCTGCTGGCCCCTGGCACAGACTAGGTGGAAGGGGCTGCAGGGCTTTGGGGTGGAAGGAATTGTCACCAGTGTCTGCAGGGCTGTGGGGTGGGAGGAACCATTATAATCATCACCAGGGGCTTTGGGGTGGAAGGAACCAGCAGGGGCTCCTGCTGTTTGGGGTGGAAGGAATCATCACCATCATCACCATGGGTGGTGGAGGGTGGAAGGAATCATCACCAGGGTCTGCAGGGCTTTGGGGTGGGAGGAACCATCACCATCATCACCAGGGGCTGCATCCTGAGAGTCCCATAAAGCCACGTCCTGCCCTTCTCCCTGTCCCCAGTGGTGGGAGGTGACAGCAAATCCCCACCCTGCAGCTGCAGGAGGACCTGGGGTGGGGAGGCTGATGCTCCTGAGCTCCCACCTCCTGCCCCCTGGGCAGGGGGGTCCCCGAGCTCTGCGCTGAGCCGCTGCCGCTGTCCCTGGCAGGTGGTTCAGCGCATCAAGGCGGTGGAGGCAGAGACCCGCCTGCTGGTGGTGGACAAGGAGACGGACGAGTACCTGTGCAGCCTGCGCCTCACCTGCACCGAGGAGATGGTGCACAGCGGCGTCCTGCTCCACGCCGACGCGCCGCCCCCCCGGCCGCTGGGCAGCGACAACGGGGAGCTCTGGAAGCCGCAGCTGGACCTGAGCCTGCAGCGGCACTCGCACAGCTTCTCCTCCAACGGCAGCAGGAAGGTGAGGGGGTGCTGCTGGGGGGGTGCTGCTGGGACCAAGGCTCTGCGCGATTCCTGTCGCGGGGAAAACCCTTCTGGGTGTAGCTGCTGGCTTTGGGGACCCCGCTGTGTCCCGTCGCTGCTCCTCAGCATCCTTTGCTCTTGGTTGAAGCAGCCCCAGCTGCTGGTCGCTGCCCTCCTGCAGCCTTTGGGGGTCTCCTGAGCCCCGGGAGCTACAGGAGGGGGAGGGATGAGCGACCCCTCTGCTGTGGCTGGGGTCAGTGTCCCAGTCTGGGTGCCGCTGGCCGCGTGGAGAGGGGGCTGCGGTCCAGCTGGGGCTCCTGGATGAGCTGCTCTCCCCTCTGTTGCAGGAGGGAGGGAACATCTGGGGCAAATGAGTTCTCAGCCCTTTCTTTTTTTTGCTTAGAAAGGAAGGAAATTAGCTCTTTCTGTTCTGTTGCTCGAGTGGCCGGAGCCCGGAGAGTGATTCTCACAGCCAGAGCCTTTTCACTGCTGAGATCCCTTCCAGAAAGGAAAGAATTTGGGGTGGAAAAGGTCCAGTTTCCATGGCTGCCCCTGCTGCTGGGGCCAGCACACTGGGCTCCGGGGTACTGGGACCCAGTCCTGGCGCTGCCCTCGCCCGGCATCCCCAGGGACTCTGCTGCCTGCCTGCAGCCGTCCAACCCCTTCCCATCCATGTGCCCCCAACAAGGTGCTGGGGAGAGCTGCTCCTCAGCCTCCACTGGGGAGCTGCTGTGGGTTGTCCTCCCCAGGGAGCTCGCAGGGTGCCCGCTTGCCCTCGGTGGTTGTTGGCCCATAGGTGGCCGCAGGGCTGCGGGAAGGAGGCGGCTGGGAAGGTCAGGGGAGCTCTGTGTCCTCGGGAGCCCCCGTGGAGGACGAGCTGATAAGAGCTGCTGCTGGTACCATGCTGGTCCAGCCCCGGTGATAAGGAGGGAGGGGTTCTTCCTCCCGCCCTTCTCCCCAACAATGTTTGGCATCTCCCTGTGCCCCAGCACCCATCCCCATGCACCCAGCACAGAGCTGCTCTTTGAGGGGTGTCAGGGGGGTCTTCAGTCCTGGGGGCAGCCACAGCCCCATCCCAAACCCTCACCCCAGCTCCTGCCACCCTCTTGGAGCCCCCCCAGGGCTTTGCAGACCCACAGCTCCTGCAGAAAAGCTGCTGTGGGAGAGCAGGGACAGGGGCACAATCCCTCTGAGGGGGGCTCCTCCAAGGGGCTCCCCAGTTTCTCCCAGGGCTCCCCAGCTCCTCCAAGGACTTCACTGGGTCCTTGGAGGGTCTCCCCAGCATCTCCAAGGCACTCCCTAGCACCTCAGAAGGTTCCACCTTCCTTCTTCCCCATTCCTCCCTGGGGCTGGTGGGGACTGGTGCCCACTGGGATGGTCCGTGGGAGCAGAACCTGTCCTGGGGTGGAGGGGGTGACTCTCCAAGCTGGGCATTTCCTCTGCCGTCCCGGTTTGGCTCCCTGGGCTGGGTCCAAGAGCAGCCTGTGCTGGCGGGAAGTCGGGGAGGGGAGCGGGACGGTCCTTTCCGGCCTTTGGATTTCAGCCCCTCCAAGGAGAGGGTGGGACTGGGAGAGCTGGGGAGGGAGGGTGCGGGCTTGGGGTGGTGGAGGGAGAAGCGCCCATGATGCCCCTCGGAGGGGTTGGGATGGGTGTCAGGAGTGGTGGTTGGTGGAGCTGGAGCTCTGGGGGTGCTGGAGAGGGGTCAGGCCGTTGGCCATACTGGGCTGTAGTGGAGCTGGAGCTCTGGGGGTGCTGGAGAGGGGTCAGGCCGTTGGCCATACTGGGCTGTAGTGGAGCTGGAGCTCTGGGGGTGCTGGAGAGAGGTCAGGCTGTTGGCCATACTGGGCTGTAGTGGAGCTGGAGCTTTGGGGGTGCTGGAGAGGGGTCAGGCTGTTGGCCATACTGGGCTGTAGTGGAGCTGGAGCTTTGGGGGTGCTGTAGAGAGGTCAGGCTGTTGGCCATACTGGGCTGTAGTGGAGCTGGAGCTCTGGGGGTGCTGTAGAGAGGTCAGGCTGTTGGCCATACTGGGCTTTAGTGGAGCTGGAGCTCTGGGGGTGCTGTAGAGAGGTCAGGCTGTTGGCCATACTGGGCTGTAGAGGAGCTGGAGCTTTGGGGCTGGGGACAGGCTGCTGGCGGTACTGGTGTTGGGGACATCGGGGGTTTGCAGAGGCTGGTTTGCTCCTGCCCTGGTGGGTGGCAGCGCTTCGAGGAGCTGGGTGCTGCCGGCTTTCCTGGCCAAGGTCACCTCTCCATGCTGGTGACACTGGTTTGGGGTTGGGGTGGCTACTCTTTGTAGTCCTGCTTGCTTTGAGGTGATAACGCCCCTCCCTGGGCTCTTGGTCAGGGTGCTGTGGGTTCTCCTCCTCGGTCCAAGCTGGCTGGAGGTCAGGAGGGAGCGGTGGTGCTCCCAGTTCCCCCAGTTAGCAGCCCTCCAGCACTGTGTCCCTGTATGGGGCAGCTCCAGCCTGACCCTAATGCCACAGGTCACCAGCGCTGGGGCTGTGTGGGGTGCTCAGCCCTGCAGTGTGGGGATTATTTGGGACATTCCTGTCCCTGCAGAGAGACTTTGGCAGCTGGGACTCAGTCGGGGACTTGGCCCTGTGCAGGTTTGGACTGGGACCAGGCTCTGAACTGGGTGGCACTGGGAGAAGCTGGGCTTAGACCGACCTTCTGTGCAGCTTCTCTGGAGCAGCTTGGTGAAGGAGGGAAACAAAAGCCCACAGACACCATGTCCTCAAGGATGGGTTTGTTTTCCCCACCATAAAGACCAGTTGTACTGGTTCCTTTGCTCAGCCAGTCCCCACAGTGGTGTGACTGGAGCAGCAATGGTGGGGGGGACCTGCATCACCCCGACACATCCCAGTGACTTCACTGTGGCTCCTGTTGCTCCTACAAACACACCTGGGGGAAGCACTGGGGCAGCGAGTCCCAAGGACACAGCTAACGCGGCTCAGGGGACCTGCGTGGCCATAACTGGGGTCCCGGGTGCCACCCAGTTGCCCGCTGGCAGCGCTGCTCGGCACCGGCCCTTTCCACGCCGTTAGCCCAGGCATTAATGAGCAGCCACGAGCGGCTCAGCCGCTGGCCCAAGGGCACCTTTGCCATCAAGGCAGCTGAGGCTGGGTGGCCAGAGCAGCCCTGCCCTGCTGGGACCACCCGGGCAACTGGGTGCTGGGGGTGGGGGAAGCCCAGTGGCCATAAAGCCACGTTTGGGGCCTGTGCCCCTTCCAGGCGACCTCCAGCCCAGCAGTGGGTGCAGGGTGCCACTGTGGGTCCCCAGGGTGCCAGGGACAGGGACCAGCTTGAGCAGCCTGATTTTAAGTGGGGGCTGAGTGAGTGGCCTCACCCTGGTCCCTGGTGGCCACAAGGGCTGAGCAGATGGCACTGAGCCGGGATCGAGGCTGGGGCTGTTGTGGGGAGGGCATCTGTGAGCTCTGGGATGCAGAGCCCAGCGTAGACCCCACTGGTCCCATCACCACCACCCAGAGCCCAGCCTGCTCCTGCAGGGTTTGATGCTGCTGCCCCAGGCTGAAAGAGGAGGGGGTGTAGGTTAGTGCTGAGGGGGCTGTGAGGGGGGCTCGTGGCTGCCCCATCCCTGGAGGGGTCCCAGAGGAGGCTGGTTGGGGCTCTGGGCACCCTGGGCTGGTGAGAGGCGTCGCTGCCCCTGGCAGGGGGTTGGCACTGGAGGAGCTCAGAGCTCCCTCCCAGCCCAGTCTGGGATCTCCCACCCCTGGGTGCCTGTGGGGTCCCCCAGGTGTGGGGTCAGTGCCGCCACCTCAGCAGTAAGCGTCTCTCCTGCTGTTTGGGTCGGGGTGAAGGGCTCTGTTCCTGCTGCAAACAGACCCCCCAGCTGCACCCGCTCCAGCCGAGGCTCCCGGGGAGGGGGGGGATTGGGTGGGGGGTTAACTCGGGACAGATGTTGCTGGGAAGCTCTTTGCCAGCTCAGCTGAGGAGGCCCAGGACTTGTAGGGTGACCGCAGAGATGTAAACAGCCTCCCCCAACTCCGTGGGCAGGTGAAGTTTTAGAGCAGCTCCCCTGCCAGCGGGTGTGAGGCTGAGCAGGAGGGCGGTGAAGCCCTGCTGAGGGTCCTGCTGCAGGAATGAGCTGGAGAGGAGTTGGGGAACCCCTTGGAGGAGCTGGGGAGACCCTCTAGGATCCAGCAAGGCCCTCGGAGGGGCCAGGAAGACCCTTGGAGAGGCTTTGGAGCCCCTGGGAAAACTGAAAGGAGCAGAGGAGACCTTCTGAGGGACTGGGGAGACCCTCAAAGGATCCAGTGAGGCCCTTAGAGGGGCTGGGGAGACCCTCCAAGGAACTGGAAAGACCTGGAAGGAGCAAGGGCAACCACCTGAGGGGCTAGAGAGAGCCCCTTGGTTGAACTGGGGAGCCCCCTGGAGGAACCCCCCTCAGAGGGGTTGTGCCCCTGTCCCTGCTCTCCCACAGCAGCTTTTCTGCAGGAGCTGTGGGTCTGCAAAGCCCTGGGGGGGCTCCAAGAGGGTGGCAGGAGCTGGGGTGAGGGTTTGGGATGAGGCTGTGGCTGCTCCCAGGGCTGAAGACCCCCCTGACACCCCTCAAAGAGCAGCACTGTGCTGGGGGTCAGGGTCTGGGGGGCACCTGGGCTCCAGGAGCTCCAAGGGCTCCTCCAACTGAAGTGATTATGTGGTTCCCCGTTGGGACCGGCACCCCGATGCCGCTGCGGGGCTGCGCTGGAGCTGCGGGAAGGCAGCAGCCGGTGCCGGCGTTGTCCGCTGCATTATTGATGGGGCCGGGCCGGCCGGCGTCGGGTGTCCCGGGGCTGGGCGCGGGGTGGCCGCTGGAGCAGCTCCAGCTCGCGGCATCTTGCTGACGGGGCTCGGGGCCCGCAGCCCTCACCGGGCTCGGGGTGCTCCCCCCTTGTCCTTGTAGGGTTGCTGGGGGTTGGGGGGAGGCTGTTCTGCCCTGGGGACTCTCTGCAGCCCAGCACCGGGGTGCTGGGGGAGAAGGACCTTTAGCTGGTCCCCCGTGGTGTGGGGTGCCCCGGGAGTTGGTTGCACTCCCACCCCTCCCCGAGCAATTGGGGGGGTCGTGGCAGCCCCCAGCCCTGTTCCTCACTCTGTTCTGCTTGTGGATCGTCGGTCCTTCAGCATGTGACCCCTGTGCGTTGAGGTCTGGGGCCAGTTCGGGACTGGTGCGATGCCGTGGGGTTTGCTGGGGTCGGGCTGAGCCTGTGGGGGAGCAGCTGCTGAAGGAGCGCGTGTGAGGTGAAGGAAAGTCCCTGGGGAGAGGGTTTGGCTGCAGACCCCTTCATTCCCTGAGGACCGGGGCTGCCGCCTGGGGGCTGTGGGGATGGGACAGGGGGCGGAGGGGGCACCCCTTGGCCAGCTCACCTCCGCGGAGCTCAGGGTGGGCAGCGGGTCGGCGGTGGAGCTCGCCCGGGGGGTTATTGTTGCTGTGGGGTGGCGCAGGAAGCCCCTCCCGGGGAGGAGAGCATCCACCCCGCAGCACAGACTTCCTCCCCCAGGGTATTTTTAGTGAAGCACAAAGGGGTCGGGAGGGGCTTTCTGTTCCCGGTGCCACATGGTCCCAAGGGATGCCCGGCCCTAGGCAGGGGCGGGGCTGCGGGGTCACCCCTGGGGCCACCAAGGTGGAACAGGAGGGTAAGGGAGGTGTTTGCATCTCGTGGTGGAACAGTGACCCCACAACACAAGGAGATGCTGGTGTAGTCCCACGGGCTGTTCCCTTCTCCCCGGGGATGCTGCTGTGGTCCCAGGAGCTGTTTCCTTCTCCCCTGGGATGCTGCTGTGGTCCCAGGAGCTGTTCTCTTCTCCCCTGGGATGCTGCTGTGGTCCCATGGGCTGTTCTCTTCTCCCCTGGGATGCTGCTGTGGTCCCATGGGCTGTTCTCTTCTCCCCTGGGATGCTGCTGTGGTCCCAGGAGCTGTTCTCTTCTCCCCTGGGATGCTGCTGTGGTCCCAGGAGCTGTTCCCTTCTTCCCTGGGATGCTGCTGTGGTCCCATGGGCTGTTCTCTTCTCCCCTGGGATGCTGCTGTGGTCCCAGGAGCTGTTCCCTTCTTCCCTGGGATGCTGCTGTGGTCCCAGGAGCTGTTCCCTTCTCCCCTGGGATGCTGCTGTGGTCCCATGGGCTGTTCTCTTCTCCCCTGGGATGCTGCTGCAGTCCCAGGAGCTGTTCCCTTCTTCCCTGGGATGCTGCTGTGGTCCCATGGGCTGTTCTCTTCTCCCCTGGGATGCTGCTGTGGTCCCAGGAGCTGTTCCCTTCTTCCCTGGGATGCTGCTGTGGTCCCAGGAGCTGTTCCCTTCTCCCTGCTACTCCCCATAGCTGGGGATGCTGGGGGGAGGGCACTGGGACAAGGAGTTTGTGTCTGGGTGCTGCCCTGGGCCCCTCGGTCGCTCCCGCCGGGGTCTTACCCAGCTAAACCCTCTTAGGGATTTACTTGGGGGATTTATAGGGTTTAATGCCCCTAAAGAAACGAGCAGCACGAGGGGTGGTGGGAGGGCTAATCCCTGCCTTGGCTGGCTGAGCTCCCAGCCCGTGGCAGCTCTTCCCAGTTCCACCATTACCCCGCTGACCCACGATGCTCTGCTATGGGGCAGGTCTCGGCGTGGCTCTTCCCAAACCCCACTGGCTGGCCCCATGGCCAAAGGGTTGGTGGTGGGGAAGTGGAATTTGATGGAGAGAGACCTCAGGGAGCTGTCCGTGGGGTGAGCGGGCTGCACTCGTGTGCCCCAAACTCTCCCAGTGCTGCTCCGTGAAGTGGCTGCTGGCTTTTACTGGGAACCCAGAGCCACCCTGTGGGGCTGCTTCTTGCCCTGCGGGGTTTGGTCCTCCTCAGCCCTTGCCCCCTGGGGTTGGGTGGCGCTTGGTGACACCCACAGTGCCCGGGGTGTGTCAGCAGGAGCTGCCGCAGCTTGGCATCAGCCCCTCATCCTTTGGGGAGCAGGGGTGGGTCTGGCAGGCTCGTTCTTGGGGGGAAAGTGTGTTGGGTCTGGAGCTGGGGCTCAGCTGGGTTTGCTCTGCAGCTGGGTTTCAGTTGTGTCAGGCTGAGCTGGAGTCTGAGCCCCGTCCAGTCAGGAGCTGGGGTCTGCAGCTGGGTTTAAGCTCTGATTGTGTCAGGTCTTGGTTTGCTGGTGGGTTTTGCAGAGGGAGTGGGGTTGGGGTTGGATTTGGATTGGGTTGAGTTGCGTTGGATTGGGTTGAGGGGGTTGGCGTTGGATTTGGGTTGAGTTGAGGGGGGTTGGGTTGGATTTGGGTTGAACTGGGGTTGAATTTGGGTTGAATGGGGGTTGGGATTGGGTTGGGGTTAGGTTTGGGTTGAGTTGAGGGGGTTTGGGTCGGGGTTGGGTTGGATTTGAGTTGAGCTGGTTGGGGTTGGGTTGGAGGCAGTCGCGAGCCCCAAGCAGAGCTGGAGGCTTTGGGGCTGTGTCCTGACCTTCTCTGTGGGCAGCCGTTGCACAAACCCTTTGAGTTATGGGGTTTAGGGAGGAGAGGGGCAGCCCACAGCCCGGACCCGAGGCCCCTCGCTCCTCTTTGCAGAGCTGCACCCCGGGATCTCTCGCCGCGGGGTCTTAAGCACCAGAGGCCCCACATGGGGTTAACCCCGAGCGCGGTGCCGCAGCTCTGTTGTAGGACTGCGGAGGATGTTTGGAGCCCTCCCCCTGCCCCGCTTCCTCCAGCACTTTGAGCCGCCAGGCCAAGACAAATATTGGGACTCAACTGTTGAACTTCCCTGCTCCCAGTGCTCACAGAGCGGCGCCTGTTCTGCCCCCAGACCCCGGGCTGGGGAGGCGCAGATGTGTGGGGCGGGGGTGCTGGGTACCCCCTGCTCAGCAGGGGCTGAGGCACCTTGGGGCTGCACCCAGCTCCTCCTGCCCTGGCCACCCCTCAGCCTGGGTATGGGGTGGGCTTGGTGGCACAGGACGGGGAGAAGATCAGCCCCAGAGGGCCAGTAGGGGCAACTGTGCCATCTGTCCCCCACCCTATATGTGTGTTTGTGGGTCTAAAGACAGCACCGGGGTGTCCTTCCTGGCTAAACCTCCAAACCCAGTTTAGTGGCCATAGTGGGGGGTGGGGTTGAAGGTTGGACTGGATGATCTTGGAGGTCTCTTCCAACCTCAGTGATTCCCCTATTCCCTGAGGTGTGAGGCTGGGGCAGCCCCTCTGGGATGGGGGTGTCACACAAGCCTCCCCACCCAGTTCTCCACCGGGGATTCCCCCCAGCCAGGAGCTGGTGTGACTGGATTCCTGCAGGGATTAAGGGTAGCAGTGGGGCTGGGGGGTGACGAACCCTTTGAGGATCGCTCAAGGCTCAGCCCCAGACAGGAGCTGTGGGGTCTGGAGGGCTCTGGCCCAGGGCTGGGATCTGTGGGGCTGCCTTGGGTCGTGTCCTGCACCGGAGGTTCCTTTTGGGATCTGTGGGGTGTCCCTGGGGCAGAGAGAGGAGCCCAGAGGTGCTGCCGTGGCGCCTCTGATTTGAGTCTTGTAGGGCGAGGGACTGTCTCTCCTGTGAGCGGGGTGCTCTGAGCTCCTGCTGCCCCACAGCCTCTGCAGAGGCAGAAGGGACCATGTTGGGATCGGGAATGTCCATTCCCAGCTTCTCCCGCGGCCTCAGCGATCCCTCCCGTGTCCCGGGGGCTCCAGCCGGCCGTGGGAAGGACTTTCCCCCCGTTGCAGCAGCTCAGCCCAGCTTGGAGACCGCTGGATCCGGGATGGAGATCCTGTCTTGCCCCCTGACCCGATCCCATCCTGGCAGGACTGGCGCTGCCGATCCCTCCGGGGAGCTCTCCGCGATCCCGGCTGCCCGGCCCGTTGGCACAAGGGGCCAGAGAGGTTCCCCCCAGAGCAAGCCCCGTGCACGTGGCAGGTTTGGGATCCTCCATCCTCCCTCTCTCCATGGGCTGCTCCCGGCTCCCAGCCAACCCCCAGACTGCTGCTCTTGGCTCTGGGAAGTGTCTGGGAGCCAGGAAAATGGGGGGGGGGGCTGCTTCTCGTGGTTTGCGGCTGAGAAATTCCCCAGCTGTGGGGTCAGAGCCAGGGGCATTGCTGCTGCCGTCGGGGTGAGTGGGATCAGATGGACCCCACAGAGCCAGACGGGGCTCGTGGCCCCACACAAGGCAGGGCTGGGACTGGTGGGGTCCCCCATCCTGGGGTGCTCCCCCATGCTGGGGTTGCTTTCCTTTGGGGTCCCCCCCATGCTGAGGTTGTCCCCGTTGGAGTCCCCTGTCCTGGGGTTGTTCCCCTTTGGGTCCCCATCCTGAGGTTGTTCCCACTGGGGTCTCTGTCCTGGGTTTGTGGCTGCTGGGGTCCCCCCACCAGGGCCACGGCCCCACCGGCAGCCCCGTTGCTGAGAGGCCCCTTTGTGCTCTGGGATTTCCGTCCTGTGCCGGGGGTGTCAGAGGGGGGCAAATCCAGGCTTAGCCCCGGCTTTAGGGCAGCGGCAGCCGGGGTCGATCCCGTCTTTCACCTCTGGGGAAGCGGCTGCCAGGGAAGGGCTTTGCCCCCCCAACCCCGCTCCACCGTGGGGTGTCTGGGGTTGGGTGGGAGCTGCAACCCCAAACCTGGTGGGGACTGTCCCCACAGGCTGGGTATGAGGTGTCTTCCCCAGCCTTCCCATCCTTCCTGCCCTGCTGGCTTGGGATAAGCCCTTCTAGGGTGCCTGTGATCCAGCTCTGCCTGGTACCCTGCAGTCCTGGGGTGGGCTTGGGGCTCTGGGTAGAGCTGGCCCCATTGGGCTGCGTCTTGGGGAGGGTCTGTGACCCCCTTCCTGCTCTGGGGGGGCGGTGAAGAGCCTCATTAATTTTTCCTGTTTGCTTTTGCACTGCCCCAACCCCTGTGGGGTGTCTGGGGGAAGAGCAGGGACCCGCTGCCACCCCAAGAAGCCCCATCCACAGACCCAGCGAGGGCTGGAAGCTCCCTGGAGGTGACCCCATTACTCTGTAGGGTGACACAGCGTCTGGGGGCTGCCATGGGGCTGCTGGAGCAAACAACCTGAATCTCAGTGTCTTTTACCCTATAAAACATCAATAGGGGATTTTACGGTGCTTGTTGTGTTAGTTTGGATAATGGGACCAGTTGAAATCAGATCCCAAAGCCCAGACCCCACAGGTCCTGGCACACTGGGCTCACTGGTGCCAGCGGGGTGAGGGATGGTGGCACCGTTTGCTGCAGCCAGGAGCTGCAGAGCAGCTGTGGGGTTTTTCCTCTCTGGCTGCTGGTGTTGGAGCCAAAACCCTCTTGGGGGTGTGGGGTGGGTGGTCGTTAGGGTTGGGGGGGTGGTTAAAGATGGAAGCAGGTTGCTTACTGGTCTGTACTGGGTGGAGGCTGGAAAACCTATGGGTTACCCCGCTCCTTCCACAGGATGCTTTTGGGGTCTGGCCATATAGGGCACCTCAGGGTGCTGGGGCTGCCCTCTCCATCTCCAACCCCAGCAGGGGGTAGGTGCAGCCCAGCCCAGTGCAGACTGGGACCATCTGCTGGTGTTTTGTGGTCCTGGTGTCCCAGCACCTCCAGTTCCCCCTCCCCCTCCTCTTTGTTTATAGGATTTCACCAACATCTGGAGTTGGAGCCTGTTTGGGGCTCACGATGGGACTCGGGGCTGGGTGAACCAAGGGGGATGGGAGGGAGGGACCCCCAAACCCTTCCCAGCAGTGTGGTGGGGGGATCACAGACCCCAGTGTGGGGCTGAGGATGGGAAGCCCCCCCCAGGAGCATCCTTGTTCTGCTTTTCCCACTGCCCTGGGGATGCTGAGCCCCCCACCCCGCAGCACTGCCAGCCACGACCCCACTGTCTGTCGGGGTGTCGGGGCTGCTCTGACCAGCAGCCAGCCCTGTCCCCCTCCCCACTGCGGTCCCTGTGGGGTGCTGGGCTGCAGGAGCCCCCCTCCTGGAGCAGCTGTAGTGGGAACATTTGAGTCACCCCTGGGGGAAGGAGGGTGGATCCCTGGTGCCGGAGCTGCGATCTGGCTCTGGCACGAGCCCAGCAGCACCCCGTTCTCACGGCCGGCAGAGGGGTCGGGGGGTGGAGCTCGGAGGGGACCCGGGGAGCCCCCTCCCCACCCCAAAAAGGGGCCGCCAGCATCTGCTGGCAGTTCCGTGCGACCCTAAAGCTGCGGGGTGGCGGCAGCCTTGGAGCTCCCGACCGGACCCTGCTGATAATAGGGGCGATGAGAGCCCGCCCGCGGCTCCCAGTATAACCAGTACTGCCAGGGGACCGTGTCCACGTCGGGGCAGCTGTAAATGGGAGCCTTGTTCTTGGCGGTGCCGCAGCCCCAGGTCCTTTTCCTATGGGACTCGGTCCTGCCCCGCTGCTCGACGGGCCGGCTCCAGAGTTTCACTCAGGGTTGGGAGCTGCCCTTCCCCTCCCTTCTGGTGGGCTGGGGATGGGCCATGGTGGCACCTTCAGGGGGTGGGTGAGGTGGTCCCGGGGCGGGGGCTGTCGAGCCGGTTACGTAGGGAGCCCTGATCTGCGCGATTAGGGCCGGTGATGGGCAGGATGAGCCCAGCTCAGTTGGAGCAAATCCCTGCTCTGGGGAGGGGATGAGTGGGGCTGGACCTGCTGTGGGTCACCGGGAGCCTGGCACGAGGTCGGGAGGGTGAACCCCCGTGGTGGGGGACACAGCAGCGTCGAGGGGTTGGGGTGTCGATCTGCAGGAGCAGCTCTGCCCCAGTGGGGTCCCGCCGGAGATGGTACCACCCTGCCCTTGGCCTCTAGAATAGCTCCGGGTCTCTGTGTTCCCTCCTCCTCCTCCTCCTCCTCCTCCTCTCCTGGTCCTCACTGGCACCAGCGGTTTATTCCCCTCGCCAAGCTGTTGGAGCCCATTGTGGGGTGGGGACCTGCAGGAGGTGATCCTGGTGGCCACAACCTGCTCTGGGCATCCTAGGCAGGGGTTGACCTGTTGCTCCTCTGGCTATGGAGTCCCAGGGTTGGACTGGGCTGAGCTGGTGGCCAGTTGGCCTCCTGCTCAGAGCATCCTGTTGCCTGTGGGATGGAGGGTTCCATGGGGTGGTAACAGAGAGAGGGTCTCTGACACCCATCACCTTGATCTTGGGCTGCTCTGCTGCTCCTCCAGACCCCAGGAGGTCAATTTGCTTCAGGAACCAGGAGAGACCAAAGTGCTGGCGGGTTGGTTCTTCCACGGGTAGAACCTGCTCATTAATTAATGAGAAAGGCTTCGTTAATCAGAGCTGGTGACATTTATGGTGGCGGCTCTGCGGTGGCCTGACAGCTCCGGGTGTAGGAAATGTCCTCAGGGGACCCCAGCAGCAGCTCTGGGGACTGGGAAGGAAGAAATCAATCAGCTGCTGCAGGAGCTGCACTGGGATTTTTCCATCTCCAACAGAAGGCAGCTCCAGGGATCAGGCTCTCGGAGCTGTGGAGGTCTGGGGGGGTCAGGGAGAGCGGGGAGTCACCATCCCTGGAAGGGTTTGGAAAACCAGTAGCTGTGGCTCTGGGGATCAGGGTTTAGTGGGGTTGGGTTGGTGGTTCGACTGGGTGATCTACGAGGTGTCGTCCAACCTTGATGGTACTGTGTTGGTGTTGGGTTGATTGTTGGACTGGGTGGTCCTGGGGGTCTCTTTCAACCTTGATGGTTCTGCGTTGGAGTTTGGTTGGTGTTTGGACTCAGTGGTCTTGGAGGTCTCTTCCAACCTTGATGGTACTGTGTTGGTGTTGGGTTGATTGTTGGACTGGGTGGTTCCTGGGGGTCTCTTCCAACATTGATGGTTCTGTGATGGGGTTAGATTGGTGGTTGGACTGGGTGGTCTTGAAGGTCTGTGACTGTGCAGGTGAGGGGGGTCAGTCTGGAGAGCAGGAGGCTGAGGGGAGACCTTACTGTCTGCTGACAGGAGGGTGCAGAGAGCTGGGGATTGGTCCCTTCTCACAAGGAACAAGAGGAAATGGGGTCAAGTCTCACCAGGGGAGGGTTAGGTTGGCCCTGAGCAAAGGGCCCTCAGCCCTTGGAACAGGCTGCCCAGGGAGGAGGTTCAGTCACCAGTCACCACCCCGGCTGGTGAGCTGGTGCTCAGGGATGGGGTTGAGCAGTGCCTTGGGACAGTTGGGTTCAGAGTTGGGTCTGATGACCCCAAAGGTCTTTTCCATGGTGGCTGTTGGGTCCTTTCTGTGACAGTTGGTTTCAAGGTTGGGTCTGATGACCCTAAAGGTCTTTTCCATGATGGCCATAAGTTGAATGAACCCAGCCTGGCTGCTCCAGTTCCCAGCGGGCTGTCACACAGCGCCCCGGTAGGGCCACGAGCTGGTGGGGGAGCCCAGAGCCCACATCGGGGTGCTGGGGAGACCGCTGGGGTGCCGGGGCCCCTTCTCCCTCCGGCTGGTTGCTCAGGAAATCTCTTCCCAGCACCTAACCGAGGGCAGTGCTGGCACCGGCCGCAAAGCAAACGGCGAGAGGGGGCTGGCAGCAGCCGCAGCGACGTCAGCGCCGGGCGGTCGGGGTGGGGGCATCGGGGGCACCGCTCCCTTAATCCCACGGAGGGGCTTTGTGGGCTCTAAGCCCCGGGTTTGCCGGGTTATTTTGTGCCGGTGGCCGAGGATTGGGTTAAGAGCCCAGCGAGAGCCACCCTGGATGGTCCTACCCCGGGGGGCGATCAGCAGCCGGGCTGGAGGGCTGGGGTTTGGAGGAGTGAGCTCGTTCAGGGGGCAGCGAGGGTCCTGGGTTCATTTCACTCCAGGACCTGGGGTTGTAGGGTTTGTGCTGGCAGCGGCACCAACCCCTGTAGGAAGCGGCTCCTCCAGGCCACCGGGATTTTCCCCTCCGGGGTTTCTGTAGGGAGGGATCTGGTGTCAGGGGTGATCCCAAAGGTGGTCAGAGCATGGGTGGGATCTGCCCTACTAGCCCCAGGGATCCCCACAGATGGGTGGGATCAGCCCTACTAGCCACCGGGATCCCCACAGATGGGTGGGATCAGCCCTACTAGCCACCGGGATCCCCACAGATGGGTGGGATCAGCCCTACTAGCCCCAGGGATCCCCACAGATGGGTGGGATCAGCCCTACTAGCCCCAGGGATCCCTGTACTGGGTAAGCAGCCGCCGGGTAGGATTTTGGGGCGATTTCTCGGTGTTTTCACCCCGCTGACAGGATCGAGGGGTTTAAAGGATCCTCTTAAAGCCAGAAATCCCACTCCCCTCCGCTCTGGGGTCACGTCCCCATTTCCTGCGGGGTCACAGTCTCCAACCCTCGTTGGCCGCTGGGATCGTTTCCTGTTTGCCTGGGGTCTGGGATAACTGGAAGGGCTAGTGGACAGGGTGAGCGGGGCCATGGGAAAGGGCCGGCCCGGCGGGATCTGCAGAGCATGAGGACGGGAGAGCGAGGTCACCGAGGGGTTGGACCTCGTGTGAGCTGGGTGAGGTAGCCCAGGGGGCTTTGAGGAACCCTGCCCCATCCGTGGGTGCCCTACAGATGGCTTTTCCCCTATTAAGGACTATTAATAGGGCAATTACTAGTTATTAATTATTAAGGTTAGGTGAGGGGTTAGGGGATTGGGGTTGGGGTTAGGGGATAGGGC
>VXBP01004868.1:169214-203121 GCA_013400115.1 Rhinopomastus cyanomelas | reverse complement strand
GGAGTTAGGGGATTAGGGTCGGGGTTAGGGAATGGGGTTGGGGTTAGGAGATTAGGGTTAGGGGATGGGGTTTGGGTTAGGGAATGGGGTTGGGGTTAGGAGATTAGGGTTAGGGGATGGGGTTTGAGTTAGGGTTAATTAACCCTATGATCCTATGAACCTCAATAACACCTTGAGGTGTCGGGGCTGAAGAGCTGCCTGTGGGTCCTCCCCCTAAAGCTGTCCTGGTCACCACCCCGACCCCACTGCCCCTTGCGGGGAGGTGCTGGCACCCAGGGGGCCACCCTGCTGTCCCTGGGACTGCAGGCAGGGCACTGCCTTCAATAAATAACCGGGGTTAACCTGGGCTCTCGGCTCCGGGGTCGGGTTCTTCCTCTCCGCCGTCGCCGGGTGGGCTTGTGTGGGGATCGCTTGTCCTAGAAGGATGTTGGGGGGTTGTTATGATTTGAGTGGTGTCTTTGTTTTCCTGGGGTGCCTTTGGGCCAGTCGAGTCTAAAATGACTGGCCTTTGGGCCAGTCTCCTCCAGTGAGAGGAGACCCCGTGTTAACCGCCCCCAGGCAAGGGGAGCGGGGCTGGGGGGCACAGGGAGCGCATCTGGGGTCTCCTCACTGGTTTCCCTTAGGGTCGAGCCAGTCGCAGGGCCAAGCCCAGGCTCTCAGGGAAGGGTTTTGCCTCCTCTCTCCGCTGCTCAGGACCTCAACGGGCAGAAGGAGCTGTGCCCGCGGCTCTGCCACCTCAGGAAGGGTCCCCATGGCTACGGATTCAACCTGCACAGCGAGAAGTCCCGACCCGGCCAGTTCATCCGCTCCGTCGACCCCGACTCGCCGGCTGCCCGCGCGGGGCTGCGGCCCCAGGACCGGCTGGTGGAGGTAAGGCAGTGGGGGCGGGGCGGTGCCCGGGGTGCTGCTGGGTGCCCGGGGTGCTGGTGGCCCTGGATGGATGCTCAGGGTGATGATTGGTGCCCAGGGTGCTGGTGGCCCTAGGTGGGTGGCCAGGGTGCTGAATGGGTGCCCAGGGTGCTGGTGGCCCTAGATGGGTGCCCCAGGGTGATGATGGGTGCTCGGGGTGCTGATGGGTGGGGGCGGGGCGGTGCCCGGGGTGTTGCTGGGTGCCCAGGGTGCTGGTGGCCCTAGGTGGGTGCCCAAGCACCCTCTCAGTGCGAATAGCGAAGCCGAAAGCCCCTGCAGGATCTCTCCCCCCGTGGCAGCTGCTGCCTCTTGCCCAGCAGGCGCAGGTTGGACATGGGAGCAGCGTGGGGCCGGGCTCGGGGTGCTGGCGGTGCCAGGGGTCCCGTTATTTATTGATGGGCACTTGGCACGGGGCCTGGCACACGCAGGGCAGCCGGGAACTCAGGAACCCGATCGCCTCCAGCCCTGCTCTTTGGGGCTGGGATAAATATTTGATGCCCCATAGCCCTGCTGCCCCTGTGCAGCCAGGGCTGAACTGGGATTGGGGTGACTGGGAGGGGATGGAGAAGGCTGATGGGGTTGGGGAAGGGGGTTCCCATGTCCTGGCCCTCAGGAGCTCCCCTGGCCTAGCTCAGGCTCTGCAGTGGGGTCCTGCCTCAGCCCTTCACTGCCCGGGGGGCTGTTGGCACAACCCAGAGGCTGTGGGACTGGCATCCACTGCTGCCCTACAGCATACTGGGAGCTGCTGGGGTAGCTACTAGGACCCTACAGCATACTGGGAGCTGATACAGTGACTGCTAGGACCTACAACCTACTGGGAGCTGCTGGGGGAGCTGCTAGGACATCCACAACCTACTGGGGCAGTGTCAGGATGGGGTGACCCCACTGCTGGGCTCTTTCCCCAGCTCTGGCCCTGGTCCCCAGCTCCACTTTTGGGGTCTGGCTTAGGGAGAAGCAGCTGTGTGGGAGGAGGAGGATTTGGGGTGTGTTGGTGTGGAATGGGGTGGGTGTGAGGAGGAGGAGGAGGCTGCTCCATTCCCGGTGCCACCAGCCCTGTCCAGCTCTGCTGCCCTTGGGATGCTGGAGGGTGGTGCGGGCTGGCTTTAGGGCCAGGCAGTGCAGGGAGCTTCCCCAGTGGGACTTAGGGTCACCCAAACAGCAGCCCCAAACCACAACCAGCCCTGGCTGTGGGGAGCAGAGCTGTGGGGCTGGCTGGCCGTGGGGTTGGCTGTAGGGCCGAGCTCACCCGCAGGGAAGGGAGAGAGGAACTGGGGCAGCAGCACTTCTCCATCACAGTGATGAGGCAGCCACTGGGCAGGACTGGGACGCACCGGTGGGATGCACTGGTGCTCCCCAGCCCTCTGCCCGCGCACGTACGCGTTGCACCCTGTCTGCAGCCAGCGGTCACTGGGGTGCACCCAAGGAGCAGGCTGGGTTTGAACCCACCCGGGGCTGTTACAGCAGGGTGTGGGTGGGTGATGGGGGAATCTGGGACCCCCTGGATGCCCTGGCAGGTGCCCTGGGGGGTGGCAGGAGGCTATGGGGGGGCTAGAGAAGGGGAAGGGAAGAGCCTGTGGTCTTCGGGGGGGACCGAAGAAGGAGAGTTGCACCCCTCAGGGGGCGAGGAGGCTGCCGTAGGGGTCCAGCCGTGGGGCGGGGGAGCAGGGCTCGGGGTCGTGACGCCGCGGCTTTGCAGGTGAACGGGATCAACGTGGAGGGGCTGCGGCACGCGGAGGTCGTGTCCCACATCAAATCCCGGGACAGCGAAGCCAGGCTGCTGGTGGTGGACCCCGAGACCGACGAGTACTTCAAGAAGCTGGGGGTGACCCCCACAGAGGAGCACACCAAAGGCAAGAGCCCCGGGGGGACCTCGTGTCCTGGGTGGGGTGTCAGCCGCGGGGCAGAGGCAGCTTCCCTCCTGCCTGGTCCCTTGCCGGCTTCCTGAGCTCCACCCGGCTATTTATAGGGCCAGGAGACCTCCCAGCCCAACCCGGGCCGGTTCCTGGTCCTCACCCCATAAATAGCCAACTCGGGCACTTGCTGCCATGCAGTGGCCAAGGCAGAGCCAGACAGAGGGTTCAGGGGTGGGGGTCAGGGGCTTGTGGGCAGCGCTGGGCTCCCACCCAGATGGGACTGGCCCGTCGGGATGAGGCTGAGCAGTCCCCGCTGGCTGGTCCTGCAGCCGGGCTGCAGCATCCCGCACCCAGGCGACTACGGGGTGGCTGCGCTTGCAGCGGGCTGTGGGGAGCAGCGTCCCACCCCACGGCAGCCAGGACCCCGCTGCAGTAACCCCCCATCCCCACTGCTGGGCGAAGGAGCCCGAGGCTGCCCCGAGGAGCCCCAGGGCACCCGCGGGGTGCGGGCAGGGCCGGGTTTCCACCCCGGTGATCACAGGGGAGGCTCCTGTTTTCTCGCTGCCGAAACCTGGCAGCCAGAAGCCGCTCGCCCGCGGCCCAACCTGTTGTGCTGGGGAGGAGTGGGGACGCTCCCAGCCTGGCGCTGGCCCCGGCGCTGGCCCCGGTGCCTTCAATGGGCAGCTCTGTGTCCTGGCACAGCTGCCCCTTATCTGATCCGCACCCCGAAGTGCCGGGGGGGCCGTGCAAAGAGCGGGCTCGGACGGCCCTGAGCCGGGCACCGCGGTGTCAGATGCCCTGTGAGGAGGAGCCGGGCTGAGGGCTGCCTGCTGGCACCGGCCATAAAGGAGCCCTTGTTCCCACAGCCAGGGCTGGGGGTGCAGGTTGGGGGCTGGGGAAGGGGAGGTGGGTGCTCAAGCCCCCTGGCTGTGGGCTCTGCGGTTGGCTCAGCGCGAGGATGGGGTCAGCCTGGCCGGGGCTGGTCCTGCTGCTGGTTGTAGGGTCAGAGGAGGTGGGGATGGGGCTCTTGAACCCAGCAGCTGCCACCTCGAGCTGAAGGCTAAGGGCTCCTTTTAAGCCCCTCAGCCAGGGGGGTCTGTTGTGGGTGCCCACCTCTTCACCCCAGGAACAGCCCCACATTGCCCCAAGAGAGGTTGAAGTTGGCCCTGAGGACCTGCTTCTGCCTCATGAGAGCTCCCCAGGCTGCCCTGGAGGAGTTGCAGAGCTGTGGGGTGGGGGACAGGGCTCAGTGGGGCTCTGGCAGGGCTGAGGGAGCAGTTGGTGACCCTAAAGGTCTTTTCCAACCTCTCGATCCCACAACCTGTCTGCTCCCTGGGCGACGGCGGTGCCCAGCAGCTCCTCAGCTCAAGGTCTGAGGAGCATCAACTGGTGCTGTGGGGTGGAAGGAGCAGGAGGAGGTGTGCGGGGTGCCCAGGGAGGGGGACGTTCGCTGCTCTCAGCAGAGAGCGCGGGGTTGGGGCTTGAACCCCCCTCCCCACCCTGAGTGTGCTGACTGGTGTGTGCTTGTCCCCCCAGGTGTGGTGCCTCAGCCCCTGACCAACGGATCTGCCCAGACTCAGGTGGGTCCTGCCCTGCCCTGGGGGAGCTCTGGGGTGACTGGGCAGCATCCTGGGGTGGGAGAGCCTGTAGGAGGGATGAGGGGGAGAGGGTTGGGCTCCCACCGGAGCTGTCGGAGCCTGTTGGGGTGGGCTGGCAGCCTGCAGAGCAGAGAGGTGCCCGGGGTGTCCCCAACGCTCCTTCAGCTCAGCTTAGCTGCTGGGGGGGCTGTGGGGTGTTAGTTGCTTCCTGCAGCAGCTGTAATTGAGGGGTCGACCGAGGCTGGTTTTGCCCCTTTTCATCCCCAGTGATGGAGGAGGCGCTGCATGTGAGGGTCCCCTCTGCAGGACCCCCTCCCCACCCCATCCCTGGGCCAGCCGGGCGTTTCTCTGCCCAGTGTGTAGGGTCTCCATCCTGCTTTCGTTCTCTGTCCAGTCTGGGCTGACACTTTCCTTTCCAACAGCTGAATGGAGGGTCCACGTCATCGTCTCACAGTGACCTTCAAAGTCCTGGCAAGGAGTCAGAGGTGGGAACCCCAAACATTCCCCATCCCTTCTCCCTGCCCTCGTCGCCCAGTTCCTGTTCTGTGTGATTTTTGAGCTTAACTAGAGGATTCCTGAGTGCTCAGGATCTAGCTGGGATTCCCTGAAACCAGAGTCACCTTCCCCGTGCAGGGGCTTTGTGGGGTCTCGGCAGCCCCCCGCCCTGAGCCCCCAGAGCCTCCCGAGCACCAGCTGTGTCCCAGGGCCGGGGCCAAGCGCCGGCAGTCTGGCAGCTCCGTGTCTGCCGGAGCATTAAATAACAGTGTCCTGAGCCCGTCCTGCTGCCTGTGGGGCTGCCCCTACCTCCCCCGGGGTCTGCGGGGTCTGGCGCCTCGGGCTGCTTCAGCCATCCCATCAGCATGGTGGCCACCGGGGAAACCCTGGAGGGGGCTGTCACCTTCTGCTCCCGATAAACCCCAACCCCATGGTGCCAGGGCTGTGGGAGACCCTGTGGTGGTGCTGGTGGGATGCTGCAGCTGATGGTGCTGGTGGTGGTGGGATCCTGCTGCTGGTGATGGTGGTGGTGCCTTGATGGCGATGGGATGCTGCTGGTGGTGGCTGGGTGCTCCTGGTGGTGGGATTCTGGTGGCGGTGGTGTGACGCTGCTGCTTCTGTTGGCGGTGGGATGCTGCTGGTGGATTGGTGATGATGGGGTGCTGGCAGGGAAGCTGCTGCTGGTGGTGGTGGTGGTGGTGGGGGGACGCTGCTGGTGGATTGGTGATGATGGGGCGCTGGCACGGATGCTGCTGGTGGGGGTGGTGGTGGGAGTGGGGGGACGCTGCTGGTGGATTGGTGATGNCAGGGAAGCTGCTGGTGGTGGTGGTGGTGGTGGGATGCTGCTGGTGGTAGTGCTGCTGGAGACCAACTCCTCTCCCCCTTGTCCCTGCAGGATGGGGACATGGAGAAGAAGGACCCGTTCGAGGAGAGCGGGCTGAGCCTGAGCCCGACGGCCGCCGAGGCCAAGGAGAAGGTCCGGGCCAAGCGGGTGAAGAAGCGGGCCCCCCAGATGGACTGGAACAAGAAGCGGGAGATTTTCAGCAACTTCTGAGCCCTGCCTGGTGGCCGCCGGCCGCCGCGGTCCTGCCCCTCGGCCCCGCTCGGACGATTCGGAGGTGCCTACAGCTCCCCTTTGTCCCTCCAGTGCCCACGTCGAGATGCTTCTGTGCTCTGCCCTTCACTGGCCGCTTGCCCCGGGCGGATTTTCCAGCCCCTCCTGTTGTTTTTTGAATTTGTACCTTTTTTATTGCCGTTACCGTTTCGCCAGCGATTGTCCCCCTGACAAACGTGACCAAAGCCCCTCTTCTCACTCCCTGCCTCCTCAGCCCAGCTCTGGCTTCCTGCGGTCCCCGACCCCGATGAGAAGGGACTGGAAGAGTTTTAACTCCTTCTGTTACTGGTTTTTCCCCTTTCCTGCATCATTTAGGCTTCGGTTTCCTTCCTGTTTTGTTCGACTGTTAACTGGGGTCTCGGTTTTGGTTCTGGGGGATGGCCCCGACTCTGAGCCCCACGGGAAGCTCTCCTGGGGTGGCTGCAGGGTTGGGGGTGTTCCCAGTAACCCCCTCCATGCCTGCACCATTAACTGTGGTGGGGGGAAAGGACAGTGGCTGCGGATGGCTCGTGTGGGCTCTTTTGCTGTGTTGGTTTAGGGCTGTGGGGTTCTTAATGGGGTCTCCCATATGGTTCCAGTTAGTTTAGGAATGATCCCCCCCCAGTGCCACCAGTGACTCCTGCCCTGACGGCTCTGCAGAGGGGAGAGAGGGCAGCAGGTCAGCACAAACCCCAGATGGCAGAGGGCTCCCTGCTCACGGCCAGGGGAAGGCAGGGAGCAGGGCTGGGTCCTGGAGCAGGGTCTGGGGTTCCCCCGGGGTTGGGATTTGATGCCTCCAGTCTGTGGGGAGGGTGACCACTGACGCCAGGGGGTGGCTGTGGGGCCCCACGTGAAGCAGGGAGCAGTGTGATGGAGATGGGCTTTGGCTTCCCGTGAACCTGCCCTGCTCCTGGGGTTGGGGCTCCACAACTGGACGGTTTGGGTTTCCAGGACTGGATGGTTGGGGCTCCAGGACTGGATGGTTAGGACAGGCCAGCTTTTACCCACTGAAGCTCTTTGGGAGCTGCCCCTGGCTGTCCATGAGGAGAGAAGATTCAGCTGGACCACAACCCGCTGGGAGGTGTTTCTGGGCTGTTGGGCTAGACGGTGCCTTAGAACAGTGACCGCTCTCTGCGGCGGTGGCTCGGGGTGACAGCAGCCTGATGCCCTTTGGCTGGCTGGTGGGAGCACAGGGAGAGCCCGTGGTGAGGGAGATGAGCTCTTACAGGGAAGTTACCCTGTAGGATTGTTGTCAGAGTCACTGCTGGCCCGTTCGATCTCTGCTGGATGTTGGGAGAGGCACCGGAGTGGGTGTTTGGCTGCCGGGGGCAGACTTGGCAGCGGGATGACGGCTGGGCACGCAGCGAGGTCTCGCCTCCCCTCCAGGACTCTCTACCCCTTCCCTCAAAGACACCTCTACTCGGCGCTGCCTTCCACAGTCACCGTGGGGAGGAGTTCTGGTTCTCCATGGTGCGCTCGCTGCCGTCTGTGCCTGCCCAGCCAAACCGCAGGCCGAGTACCCAGCGTCAGGGAGCCAAGAGCCTTCTGTAAACGCAGCATTTCTCCTACACCCCCCTGCCCTGGGCTGCTGTAGTTGAGGTGGAACCCCAAACCATGTAGGATCAGAAGGCATCAGGTGCGTAGACCCGTGCTGGTAGGAGTTCAACGTCTTCATCTCTGCTTTAGCCCCTGGAAAGGGCTCCTGGCTCAAGCACTTAGTGTAATTCTGACGTCTCGTAGCAATTACTCAGCTCCTCCTGTACATTTACCTCGGGGAAGAAAAGAACTCGATGCAGGCTGAGGCTGTCAGCTGCATTGTAAAGCCATCGTGCTCACTGCAGTGTCAGTAATAAACCTGGTCCTCCCTCCCAGCAGCGGTTATTTGCTCCTTCCTCACCCGCCAGGCAGGGCCCTTCGGAGCGGAATGGGAGCCGCCTTCGGCACAATAGAAACTTCACTTCCTCCCTCCTCTGTTTAAAGAGGAGGAGCTGCAATTATTCCTTTGAAGCTTTGAAGATGAAGTCAGCGCTGCCCTTTCTTTGAAGAACAAAACGCAGGGTGCTGCTGGCCCTTCCGTCTGTCGAGGTGGTCACTGTAACCCCCGCTGGCACTGGCCGAGCTCCTGCCCTACCCTGCTCTCGTGTCGCCAAGACCCGCTTGGCCGGGCGGCGGGTCGCTCTGATCTCGGCTCCTGAAGCTCTGGAGGTACCTGTGGTGCTCTGGCTGCCCGGGCAGAGCTGGTTGCTATGGTCTCCTGCTCCGGTGAGGTCGGCCCTGCTCGCCTCCCCCTGCCCTGTGCTGCACAGATGCCAGCGAACTCACGGCTTGCAAAGAACCCCAGCGGCTCCTCCACCTTTTATTCACTGTCTGTTTACAAGCAGCAGCAGCAGCAGATCCCACAGCACAAAGCTTTCCCCTTGAGCTGCCCTGACGCAGCAGAGCCGGGGCCGCTCCGCCATCTGCACGGGGGCTGCAGCCTCAGCACGGCCGCAGCAGGGCTGCTGCTGCGCTCTGAAAGCCCCTTTCTCCTCTGAAGAGCTCGGCTGCTGCCAGCGCTGCCTCCCCGGCCGTGCAGAGCCGGCTGCAGCGCTCTCCTGCCCCACGGCCACGCAGCCCAGCCCCGTGTGCGGCAGCAGCTCCAGCAGGGCTCAGCTCCTGCAGGGCTCCCCGGAGCCAGGACCATCCCTCAGCGGCTCCTGGCAGCCGGGCAGATGTCTCGATTGAGGCACTCGGTGCAGCGGGGATTCACAGGCAGGCAGGTCTGCTGGCCAAAGCCCACCAGGAGCCAGTTTATCTCCCTCCAGAGATCCCTGAGTGAGAGAAACAAAGCCGTGAGCTTCCCAATGCAGCTGCTTGGGGGTAAAGAACAGCCTGTGCTTTCCAATGGATCCTTTTTGCCCACTGCCTGTTCCTCTCGGCTTCCTGAGGTGTCTGGAGGTGGGTTCCAGCCTCCTGCTAAGGAACAAGCCGCCCCTTAACCTTTCCCCATCGCTCTGAGCTGAGCAGAGGCCAGGCACACAACGTGGCTGCGGCTCGTGCCTGGGAAGATGCCCTGCAGTGAGCTGGCAGCTGATGCTGAGGATGAAGCGGCAGTGAAGGGCACAATCGGACCACGGGCTGTGGCCACAAGGCTCAGCAAGGTCCTGGGTGGGAAAGCACCCGCCTTGGCTGACGGCAAGCTCGCTGAGGTAAGAGCTGAGGATCCTGAGGGCGTCAGGATCTCTGAGTGCTTGGCTCTACTTGGGGTGGTGATCTATCTGATGGCCAGGACACAGCCAGGTAGCTGAGATGCTGCTGCTGCAGCTCTCTGGGAGAGGAGCAGCACCTGTGTGGAGTCATCCCCCGTAAAGAAGGACCCCAGAATCACTGTTGCTGACAGCGTGGGGCTGTGCAGACGTGGCTCCTGCAGCCGCCCCAAGGGGCTCGTGGGGAGGGAGGAGGCTGTTGGGGCTGCACCTTTACCTGGGCAGCCAGTCCTCCAGCGCTACCCGAGTCTCCTCGGGGTATCTGGTCTCCTTCTTCACCCACTTGAGCCGGTTGCTGATCCTGTGCACGTGCGTGTCCACAGCTGGGGAGGGAGGGAGAGCCCAGAGTTTAGGCAGGGGCAGACCCACCTGAACAGGGAGAGAGAGACAACAGCCGAGAGCTGCCTGTCACAGCCCACTCTGCACTGGCTTCTCCTCCTCCTCGGAGGGGAGGCTCACGCGTGGAACGCTGCTTTCCTCCTGCACCCAAGCCAATGGCAGGGTGGGGGGGTTCCTCTCAGCACCCAGACACTCACACACGCAGACCCAGGCAGCCAAGGATCCCATGCCGTGATCCGGCAGGCACAGGGCAGCCTGTCCCAGCTTCTCTTCCCTCCCCGCCTCAGCCTCTCCTCCCCTGCTGCCTGCGTTTCAGCTGATCTTACGCAAGTTGCAATCTCTGCCCCTTGAGTTTACCCAGCTGGAAAACACATTTCACAATACCTAGGGCCACGAGGGGGGTCCAGGGCTTTAAGGGAATGTTTATCAAAGGGCTTTGAGCTCCAAAAGCCCTCGATGCAAGCTCTATTATTGTTAGATCGGCGGCGATAAACCGGGCTCTGGGGCTAATTGGGCAAACCCCAGGAAATGGCTGTAAACAGGAAGCCCAGCTCTTGCCTCCTCAATCACAACCCAGCGCACAATTCTTTGGAAAGCAGTTGGCCAGCCTGGCTCCCCCCTGACTTCCCGCCCCCACAGTGTGGGGAGAACAACACGACCTGGAATGCAGAGCTGGACCTTCGTTTTGTGTGGCCGGTGGTCACCAGAGGGGCTGCAGGAATCAGCTGCTGCCCACGCTGACCTTAACCTGCGGTCAGACCTTGAGTGCTGCTCCTCCCAGCTTTCCCAGGGCTCTTCTGCTGAGCAGCAAATACATTGGGATGATTAATCCATCCCCAGGGGTTCTCCAGGCCAGGAGGGCACCCTACAGCTGATGGTCCAGCCCCATCTGCCGGCTGCTGGGGGTGGCTCTGCCGCCAGGACAGTCTCCAGACCTGAGTATCACTCCCAAAAGGAGCTGAGAGGAGGGTGTCTCCTCTCAGGCAGGAGACAACCTGCCCCAGGCCCACCTCTACTGCAGGAGGGGCTGCCTGCCCTTGGGGATTTCTCTGGCTACAGCCCGGGAGCTGGCTCCACACTCCAACCCTCCAGCAGCATAGAGGGTCACATCCTTCACTCGCCTAACTCCTCTGCAGACATCTAACCCCTCTGAGGGGAACAGAGCAGACAGGGGTTGGGAAAGGAATGGGGGAAAAGACAGGGCAACCCACCTATCCCGGACACTCTGTCCCAGGCGATGGTCATGGCCAAGTGGGCCATCTTGGGCCCAACGCCCGGCAGCTGCACCAGCTCCTCCACGGTCCTCGGAATGTCCCCTCCGTACTTCTGCTTCAGGATGGCTGTTGTCTGCTTGATGTACTTCACCTTGTTCTGCAGAGCCACCAGGAAAGGCAGGAGGTCAGAGCTGCCCTCTGTCCCTGCCCTTCTCCCAGGAAACCAGCACCAGAGGACAGGGCCTGAAGCTGCCAGGGGAGGGTCAGGTTGGATGTTAGGAAGCCCTTCCTCAGGGAAAGGGGGATCTGAGCCTGGACTGGACTGCCCAGGGCAGTGGGGGGAGTCTCCATCCCTGGAGGTGTTGCAGGACAGCCTGGCTGTGGCCCTGAGTGCCCTGGTGTGGCTGCTGGGGTGATGTTTGGTCCTGGGCTGGGCTGGCTGAGCTGAGAGGGCTTTTGCAGCCTCAATCATTCTGGGATTCTCTGCTGCACCCTGATTAGCTCCAAGGGTCCCCACAAGCTCCAGGAACTGCAGCAAACAATCCTGTCCAAATTGCTCAAGCTGGGGTCAAATACAGCCTCTGGAAGGGTCACCCCAGGGTGTGGCAGTGGGTACCAGGGGCTGGGGTTTGCACCCACCTCCCGCCTTCCCGAGCTGCTGAGGAAGCTGCACTCACCCTCCAGAAGCCCACGGGGTAGATGATCTGCCCCAGCGTCGCATCATCCATCTGCAAAATCGTGTCGACCGTGAGGCCGTGCTGGCGCAGGCGCTGCATGGCTGCCGACGTCACCTGGTCCTTGGTCTGGCTGGAGAGCATCAGCGACAGCAGCACTTGGTAGCGCATGACCTGGGGAAAGAGATGGGAGAGACCCGGAGGTGTCTGAGGGGATCCAGCCTAACCTGGGGAAGGAGACGCTCAGACACCTGGAGGTCTCTGCCTTCTAGTCCTGGAGCTGGTTGCCCGACCCCCCACCTGACTACAACCTCCCTTCATGGTGTTGGAAAGAGAAGGAAGGTCCCCCCTGAGTCTCCTCTAGGCTAAGCACCTCCAGCTCCCTCAGCCTCTCCCCGTCAGCATCTCCCTCCAGTCCCTTCCGCAGCCTCGTTGCTCCTCTGGACCTGCTCCAAGCCCTCAATCTCTTTCCCCACCAGGGAAATCTGCAGTCACGTGGAAGCTGAGTGAGGACCCCTACTTTTTCTTGGAAGCAGTATCTCTGCTTCCCTAGGGACAAGAAGCTATTTCCGTGCCGTGTCCCAGGGTGCCCCTGACCCCACAGCTGCCAGCCCAGAGAGCCATGGGGTGTGTGATGCTGCCTAAAGCTGGACTGAAAGCAAATCACCCCCCCAGAGACCCAAATCCAAGGCACCAGGCCTCACAGGTGCTGAAGCTGTGGCAGATGTGTCTTCCAGAGCCACCCCTCATCGCTCCAAGCCCAGGAGGGGAGTTGGTGGCTGGGGCTGATTTCATTTTCAGACTCGGGGAGCCCAGCAGCACCCCAACACGGCCCTTCCTTTCAAACTGTATCCCTTCTAGAGAGAGTTTCAGGGAGAAAGGGCCATGACTCCATGCCCTGCCAGCCTGCCCCACGAGACACCACTGCCACGTCAGGGTTTTCACTCCCAAGCCCCAAACCCTCCTAGTTTTGCCTCAGCTCCTGCTTTCGGTTCAGCCTAACTCTCCTGGCAGCAGTTTAAGAGGAGGACAAGGGATTTCCCACTACTGTTTGCTTGCTGGTTTCCAAAGCCCAGCAGAGATAAAAGGGACCAGAGAACCTCTCAGCAAACAACTCCAAGGGCTGGCAGAATCTGATCAGCCTGGTACTGGAAAGCCAGGGGCTGACTCTGGAGAACAGAGACTCAGGGGAGACCTTCTCCCTCTCTCCAACTCCGTAAAGGGAGGCTGGAGTCAGGTGAGGGTCAGGCTCTTCTCCCAGGCAACCAGAACCACAGCAAGAGGACAAGGCCTGAAGCTGCACCAGGGGAGGGTTAGGTTGGATGTTAGGAAGCCCTTCCTCACTAAAAGGGTGATCAGAGCCTGGACTGGACTGCCCAGGGTGGTGTCCCCATCCCTGGAGGTGTTTAAGGACAGCCTGGCTACAGCCCTTAGTGCCCTGATGGGGTGATGTTAGGTGATGGGCTGGGCTGGGCTGGCTGAGCTCCAAGGGCTTTTCCAGCCTCCATCATGCTGTAATAATTCTGACTTTCCTCCTCTAGCAAGACCAAGGGTTCCTCTCCTGCCCATACTTGTGCAGCCAACTCTCACATTTCTGGAGACACGCAAGGCAGGGCACAGCCAGGGGCAGCAGGAGGGTGGGGCTGCCTGTTCCTGCCTGGCTGGGGGCAGTTACCTGCGGAGGTGCCCTGGTGTCGAAACATTTATCCACTCCCATCTCATCAACCGGAGCATCTCTGTTCCTCCTCATCTCCCGGATGTGCTCCAGCTGCTGCCGCCAGTCCCTGGGCTCCCAGCGAGGTGTCTGGGGCTCTGGCATCTCCGGGGCCTCAGCACAGTCGCCCTGTGCAGGCTCATAGGCAATGGCAATGGCCCTCCTCCTCCTGCTGCGTCTTGGTGTGATGGTTGTGTCAGCTGTGCCGTGGGCCTGCTGTGCTGCAGGAAACAGGAGGGAGTTCCAGCTCTGAGGGCAGGGGACAGAAACTACTTGGCAGGACCCTAACGAAGGCTGGACTCGTCTTCCCCACAGTGCTGTCCTAGCAGCAGCACCTCACGTCCACTGGCCCTAGCTGGAGCCACCTGTGGGGTCGGGAATGGCCTGGGAAATGGGTGACAGCAGCTGGTGACACCCTACAGGACTCTATATCCCAAGCACACAGGAGGATGAGATGGGTGCAGGCAAGACCACAGCCTGGGCGCTGCCACACCGAATCACTGACTGGGGTGGGGTAGAAGGGACCCTTCAAGCTCCTTCAGTTCCACCCCCTCCCCTGAGCAGGGCCATCCCCAACCAGATCAGGTTGCTCAGAGCCCCAGGGTCCAACCTCACCAGGAATGGGGCTTCTTCCAGCTCTCTGTGCACCCTCGGACAGGGCCTCACCCCCCTCATTATTAATTTCTCCTTTATATCTAGTGAAAATCTCCCTTAGTTTAACCATCACCCCTCGTCCTGTCACAGCAGCCCCTTCTTATGGGTCTCGTTAACGACCGAAAGGCCGCACTAAGGCCCCCGCGAAGGGACACAACAGGGCCCCAGCCTGAGTCTCCTCCCCCCACAAACGAGGCCACACCCGGAAAGCCTCGATTCCCCTCCCGGTACCTCCAGCCGCCCCCCGGGCCCTGCCGAGACCCCGGGCCGCCGCCCGCCCCCTCCCTGCAGACCGGGCCGCGGCCATCATGTCGGCCCCATGGGCACTACCTCTCCCAGAGTGCCCCGCGCGGACCCGGAAGGGGCGGGACATCCGTCCGTGACGGTCTGAACTTCCTGTGAGGGCGGGGCCAGGAGCGGGGCACCGGGAGTGCAGCGGGGCCAGGCCCGGGGCTGGCAGGTAAGAGCCAGGCGGACGAGGGGGAGGAGGAGGAGAAGGAGACGGAGAGAGGAGAGAGGAGAGCGGGGTTTGCGGGATCCTCTCCCCGTTACTTGCAGCCCTGTTACCGCGCGGGCGGGCGGACCAGGCTCTGAGGGCGATGTAGAGGCCTGGCAGGAGGCGGGGCCTGGCCGTGTACCCGGGGATGCTGCGGGTTAGGTCCCCTGATGTCTCCTGCCAGGGAGCCTCGGGGGTGTTTTAGGGTAAGTGGAGCTGTGGAGTGTCCCCCGTTAGTGTCAGCAGACTTTGGGGCAAGTCCCGGAGATGTGAGGGGGGACGAGGGACTCTGTGCGAGGCTGTGGGGTTGGGGGCCGTGGCTTGTCCCGTGGTGATGTGGGGTTGGGGGTGTCCCCTGGTGATGTTTATCTGGAGATGGGAGGTTTTCCTTAGCGAAGGGGGCTTCCTTAGTGATGTGGGGTTGGGCTCGTGGGGTGTCCCCTGGTGATGTCGGGCTGGGGACTGGGGGGCGTCCCCAGCAGGAAATGCAGGGACAGTCTGTGGCCTGTCCCCAGAAATTGCTGGGGTGTGGGACAGGGGGCAGAGGTGGAGGGCTGATGGAGTTGTCAGGATCATGTACTCTTGGCCCCACAAAAGTTGTCCTGCCTTGAGCTGGCTCTGGGCTCCCCGAGAGTCCGTGGGTTGGGGCTGTCGGGGCAGACAGTTTCTGGAGGCTGTGCCATTGCGCTAACAGATCTCCTTGTGGCTGCCCCTTGTCCTTCTCACCACTGGATGATCCAACACTCAGATTTGTAAGCCCTTCCTCACATCCAGCTCCTTTCAGCATCTGTGTTAGTGTGCTGCTCCTTTGCCTTTTGACTGGGAAACAGTGCTTCAGCTCACGCTTAGCAGAAAGTTTCTGTGTATTCAGGTGCTGCTGGGCACTTAGAGCTCCCAGTAAATGGGAACCCAGTGCTTCCCATTCCCAGGTAGCTGGAGGATGTGGGTGCTGAAGGCAGGTGCAGCTCAGGCTCCTCATGCATTTGGGCTCTCCCTTGTTTGAAAGGGCCCAAGACAGCAGAGCTGTTTGTAAAAGCCTCTTTGTGCTGCCTGTTACTGGTGTTTTCCTGCCTAAAGATCCCCCAGGGGCTCCCTTAACAAACCCTGGTCTGTGTTTGCAGAGGCTCAGCACTGGCACAGCTTCAGCCATGGCGAAGCCTCAGAGCAAGGATTCGGGCCTGAAGGAGAAGTTCAGGAATCTCCTGGGACTGGGAACATCCCGGGGAAGTTCAAAGTCAGCGGAGGGCAAACAAACAGAGTTCATCATCACTGCGGACATACTCAAGGTGTGAGAACTGACTGGAGTGACCGTGGGGATGGTGCCTGGGTTACCTAAGGCCAGAGCATCGAGAAGAGGGCTGGCTCCTTCCCCTTTCTGTTTTGCCTTCCATTCCCTCTCCACGCTGCCTCTTCATCTTATCCCAGCATCCCAGAATGATCGAGGCTGGCAAAGCCCTCTGAGCTCATCCAACCCAGCCCAGGACCTAACATCACCCCATCGGCCAGACCAGGGCACTAAGGGCCACAGCCAGGCTGTCCTTCAACATCTGTAGGGATGGGGACTCCACCACCTCCCTGGGCAGCCTGTTCCAGTGCCCAACCACTCTCTCAGAAATGAGCTTCTTCCTCAGATCCAATATAAGCCTCCCCTGATGCAACTGGAGGCCATTTGCCCTCGTCCTATCATTAGTGATTTGGGAGAACAGACCAGCACCAGCCTCGCTACAACCTCCTTTGAAGGAGCTGGAGAGAGCATGAAGGCTCTTCTCTAGACTCAGTAACCCTAGTTCACTCAGCTGCTCTCCACACAGCTTGTTTTCCAGCCCTCACCTCAGCCTTGTTGCCCTTCTCTGGCCCTTCTCCAGCCTCTCAGTGTCCTTCTGATCCTATGGCACCCAAAACTGGACCCAGTACTGAAGGTGCCATCTCAGGACTGCAGAGTCCAGGGGCACCATCGCCTCCATCCTCCTGTTGGTACCTTCCAATCTGTGCTGGAGCAGCCAAGCTGGAGGGCTGGGGAGCTGAAGTCAACATCCCTTCTCTCTGCCCTTCTGCCCTGAGTTGAGGATGAACTTATTACCATTCCTGAAGAAAGGGAGAAGTGTTATCTTGGAGGTGAAAAGCTGTTTGTCTCCAGCTCTAGTCTGGACCAGTCACTTGCTAGTGGTTGAAAGAAAAAGGGTTTGGAGAGCTCCCTGAACAGCCCTATCAATGACTGGCAGATCATTTGGGTGACTTCTTTTACAGTGGTTCATGATCTGCCTTTGAGGGAGGGATGAGTGTTGCTGGTAGCAACTGGGAGCTGATGTCTGCCTTTCTTTCCAGGAGCTGAGCGTAGAGTGTGGGTTGAGTAACCGGATCCGAGCGATCGGGCAGATTTGTGAAGTGGCAAAGACAAAGAAGATCGAAGAGGTGAGTTTGCCAGCCCTCAGGCAGCAGTGGAAGACTGCAGCTCTTAACATCTCACAAGAGGCTGCTGTTAATCTCAGAAGGGAACTAGTCCTGCCTGAGGTACCAGCAGTGGGGCAGAGGGGAGGTAGCTGAGGGGCTTTGTGAGCTGAGCAAGAGCGCTGTGGATATTCAGGATGTGGGAGATGATGTAGAAGAGGTGGTTGCTAAGTCCTTCTGTGTTGTTAATGAGCCACCTCAGATTGGTTTTCAATTCATGCTGTGTTTGGGTGAAGGCTTCTGCACAGATGTTCACCCTGAAGTGAGACCGTGAGTGGGGAACCTGTAGGGCTGGGCTGCAGGTTGTTGCGTAGGATGGGACTTGGTGCCTCTCATGTGGTTCCTCTGAGCTTGTGTCCTGGCAGGCAAGAGCTCTCCTTCAGGAAAGCGAGCTCCAGCCATGAAATCTTTGCAGAGCTTGTTCGTTAACTTGCTGTGATGAATGACTGACCCCTGGGTAAAGATCTGCAAAGCAGCTGTGCTCTCCTCGTGCTGCCTGTGGCCTGTGTTTGTTCCAGCACGCCGTGGAAGCAGTGTGGAGGGTGGTAGCCGATATGCTGCAGCCAGAGCGCCCCGCCGAAGCCAGACACGCGGTGCTTCATCTCCTGAAGTCAATCGTTCAAGGACAGGTGAAAACAAACCAACTGCAAAAGAAATTCTGCAGTTAATGGAGGTGGGGTTTGGGCAGAGTGTGAACACAGGGCATAGAATCACAGACTGGCCGGGGCTGGAAGGGGCCTCAAAGATCAGCCAGTTTCAACCCCCCTGCACAGGCAGAGACACCTTCACTAGGGCAGGTTACTCAAGGCCCCAGACAACCCGCCCTTCAGCACTGCCAGGGATGGGGCAGTGGTGTCAGGGTGTCGCTGGACAGCCCTGAGTGCTGCTAGAACAGCTGGAAAAGCCTGAGCCAGCTCTCAGAAGGGGTTGGAGGTGTTTCCAGCAGAAAATACACCTTGAGGGGAAGGAGAAAATAGTGTCATGCATGGAAATAGCCTTTACAGACCTTAATGAGGTCTAGGAGTTAACTGCTGTTAGTTGTTACCGACACTGTTATTCCCTTCCCTTCATCTGTTTGGTTTTGTTAAGGGTGAGAGGTTAGGGATCCTGCGAGCACATTTCTTTAAGGTCATTAAGGATTATCCCTCCAATGAAGACCTGCACGAGCGGCTCGAGGTGTTCAAGGCTCTGACGGAGAACGGACGATACATCACCTACTTGGAGGAAGAGCTGGGTGAGTGTTCCCTTTTCACTTTGTGGGGGACAGGCCTCTAGTGGGAGGAGAGGTGGGCAGCGACAGTGCTTGTGGGTGGGAAGCAGATGGTAACAAGTTGTTTTCCTCCTTTAGCTGACTTTGTGCTGCAGTGGATGGATGTCGGGCTGACTTCGGAGTTCCTGTTGGTTTTGGTGAACTTGGTGAAGTTCAATAGCTGCTATCTGGAAGATTATGTGGCTGACATGGTCCAGTAAGTTGGGTTGTTTAACCCCCACACACTTACCCTTGGTAAATTGAAGGAGAAAGTTGCAGGTAAATATGTTGACAAGTGGAATCCTTTCCATCCTACCCAGATCTGTTTCATTCTAGTCCGTACTGTCAGGGTGGGGAGGTGCTGGAGCAGGTTGCTCAAGGCAGCTGTGGCTGCCCCATCCCTGGCAGTGTTGACAGCCAGGCTGGCTGGGACCCTGAGTAACCTGCTCTAGTGAAAGTGTCCCTGCCTGCACAGGGGGCTTGGAACTGGGTGATCTTTAAGGTCCCTTCCAACCCTGGTGGGTCTGTGATTCCATACCTGGCATTTCTGACAGACAGCTGATCTTCATTTCTTAACGGTGCTCAGACCTGGTTTAGTTTACCTGCACGTGCTTCCCCATTCTGTGTGGACCTGAGCGTGGTGCTTAGTCTCACACAGGGTCTCTGAGCTTAGTGTTGGGACCCTGAGTTGCCACTTTAACTTCTATTAAAGAGATTGGAATGTCCAGTTCAGTGTAGGAGTGTTCCCAGCGGTGCGAGGGGAGCGAGGAGTGGGATAACAGGCCAGTGTTTGTGTCTGCTTTAGCTCTTTACAATTTGTTTGAAATCATCTTAATCAGATGAAATGTTCTTTCCCAACAGCAAGATATGTCTGCTGTGCATTCAGACTTCATCATCCATGGACATAGAGGTCAGTAATTTGAGTCTCTCTTGAAAGTCCGAAAGTGATTGAGGCTGGCAAAGTCCTCTGAGCTCACCCAGGCCAGCCTAGGACCTAAGCACTGAGTCTTCTCCAGGCTAAAGACCCCCAGGTCCCTCAGCCTCTCCTCATCAGCCTTTTCCTTCAGTCCCTTCCCCAGCCTCGTTGCTCCTCTGGACCTGCTCCAACCTCTCAGTCTTTAAGTTCTTTCCTGAGAGAGTGGTTGGGCATTGGAACAGGCTGCCCAGGGAGGAGGTGGAGTCACCATCCCTGGAGGTGTTTAAAAACTGGGTAGCTAGAGCACTTTAGGCCATGGTCTGTGGATTAGGGAGCTGTTGGGATGAGGGCTGGACCTGATGATCCTGGAGGTCCTTTCCAGCCAGGAGGATTCTATGACTCTAAGATTTCCTGCTCCACCAGGTTCACATTTGATCTGCTTTATTATTCCTGGAGAAGTGTGTCCCCACTTTGCCTTTCTCTTTGCCCAAGATTTCCCTGCAAGTGCTGGACGCGGTGGTTTGCTATAACTGCCTGCCCTCAGAGAACCTGCCCGTGTTCATCATCACTCTGTGCCGCACCATCAACGTGAAGGAGCTCTGCGAGCCGTGCTGGAAGGTCAGAGCTTTCCCCCAGCGCCGGGTTTGAGCCGGCGTAGATGAGGAGTCTGATGTGCCCTGTGCACGTCTGCCATAGTTGGTTTGGTGTGAAGAGGGAGTTAATAATTGTCTCAAGCATTAAGAGATCAGCAGTGTGTGTGTCCTGCCAGGCCCATGGAGTTCACCCCTGGTTTCAGCTGGTGATAGAGGCTGCTCTTGGGGCCTGGAAGTGGCTGGACACGTTTACTTGCTGCATATTTCCTGGGAATTGATTTGTTTTACGTGACTGACCAGCTAAATGCGTGGCCAGGCTGATGACTGCTTCACCAGTGGGGTGTCTAAGTCTCCTCTTTGAATCTGCAGCTCATGCGCAACCTTTTGGGGACCCACTTGGGACACAGTGCCATCTACAACATGTGCAGGATCATGGAAGACAGGTAAAGGTGTTTCTACAAATCCCAGAGACTTCAGTAGAGGGCCTGTTGCAGGAGTCACTGGCCTGAGGGGATGGTCCTGGTGCTGAGGAATGATCTCCTTCCTGCTTCTGGAATGTTGTGGCCAGTTCTGGGCCTCTCAGGTACAGAAGGCACAGAGCTGCTGGAGAGAGCCCAGCACAGAACCACAGGGATGATGGAGGGAGGGGAGCATCTCCCTGCTGAGGAGAGGCTGAGGGAGCTGGGGCTCTGGAGCTGGGAAAAAGGAGCCTGAGGGGTGACCCCATGGATGTTGATCAATATGTGAAGGGTGGGTGTGAGGAGGATGGAGCCAGGCTCTGCTCAGGGGCACCCAGTGACAGGACAAGGGGCAGCGGGTGTGAGCTGGAGCAGAGGAGGTTCCACATCAGTGTGAGAAGGACCTTGTTCCCAGTGAGGGTGGCAGAGCCCTGTCAGGGGCTGCCCAGGGGGGCTGTGGAGTCTCCTTCTCTGGAAGTGTTTCAAACCCACATGGCCATGTTCCTGTGTGACTGGATCTAGGGGATCCTGCTGTGTCCGGGAGATGGGACTGGATGGTCTTTGAAGGTCCCTTCCAATCCCTAATGACTGGATCTAGGGGATCCTGCTGTGTCTCTGGAGGTCCTTTCTAATCCCTGATGTTCTGGGATTCTGCTGCTGAACTGCCCATTTTTTTCAGCCTTTCTGCATTTAATTTCCTGCTGTTTCAAGTTGCACCAAATGATTTCTGGTTGTAGTGTTTGTGAGTCGCAGCGCTGGGCCCTGATCTGTAACAGCTGGGGGTTCCTCTTGTGCCTCTGTGTTCCTAGTGACCCTGGTGTGTTAAATACCCACTGCGTGGCCCAAGCCTTTCCTTCCCTCTGCCCTTAGGAACTACATGGCGGACGCAGCGCTGCTGAGAGGAGCCGTGTTCTTCGTGGGGATGGCTCTGTGGGGGGCTCATCGCCTCAATTCGCTCAAGAACTCCCCAACTTCCGTGCTGCCGTCCTTCCTCAAGGTAGGATGGTGATTTTGGATCAGTTATAGGGCTGGACCAGGACAGATTTAGGACAAAATTTGGTTCCCTGCACCAAAGAGAAGTCAGTTGTGGGGTGAGGGATCGGGAAGAGGTAAAACCACAAAGGATTTAAGATGGAAACTGCAGAGAGGAGTCACGTTTGAACCGCAGCCCCTTCTGAAGTGGCCAGAAAGGCAGTCTGAATTCATTTTATCAAACAGTAGCTGAAAAAAACCCCTTCAGAGCAAAGCCTTCCTCTCTTTCCAGCGTGTGGTACGAGAAGCGAGGGGTGGTGAGGGCAGGGCAGCCTCAGAGCTCCCTTCCAAGCGCATCAAGCAGGAATTGCTGGCTTTGCCCCGGTGCTCTGTGTGTTTGACATCTGATCCCCAGCTGTTCCCCAAGTGCAGAGCTGCACTTGATAAAGCAGCTCTTTGTGTGCACAGACTCGAGTAGGTCTGTCTCGGCCCCGCAGGCCAAGTCCCCAGGCAGCAAGGCATGTTTTCTTTGCAACCGGAGCGGGTCTCTGGTCGCCGCTTTCCGAGCGGGCGCTGCCCGGGGTGCTCCGTGTTCCAGGCCATGACGTGTCCCAACGCGGTGGTGTCTTACGAGATAGTTCTGTCCGTGACGCGGCTCATCAAGAAGTACGGGAAGGAGCTGCAGGCTGTGACGTGGGACATCCTCCTGGACATCATGGAGCGACTGCTGCAGCAGCTGCAGGTGAGTGCTGGGGGCAGGTCTTGATGGGTTTTTGATGGCAGACCTTGCCTGAAGGGCTTGTGCAAAGTGAACTCCTGCTTGCACGCTCCAGTGCTGGAGTCACAGAATCGTTAGGGATTGGAAGGGACCTTGAAAGTGATCTAGGGACCTAGAGTAGGTTCTTTCACCGTGACCTCGAAGTGTGGCGACCCTGCCAAGGGGGTTCTGCTTCAAGGCAATAGTGCAGTTGTATCGTTTCACCCACAAAGTGGCTGCAATGGAAAGAAAAGAGTGATGGAGAAGGCAGAGTAAAGTAAAGAGGGAAAAGAGGACAATAGCTGCCACCATAGAGTCTCAGGCAGCCCTCATGGGCCTTCTGATCTTCCAGGCAGTATTTCACTGGTCTTAGAGTCATAGAATCATTCAGGTTGGAAAAGACCCTTGGGATCATCAAGTCCAACCACCAACCCCACTCTACAAGGTCACCCCCAAACCAGATCCCCCAGCACCACATCTAAGTGACTTTTAAACTCATCCAGGGATGGGGACTCACCCCCCACCTTGGGCAGCCCAGTCCAGGGCCTGACCACTCTCTTCAGGAAGAATCTCTTCCTGATGGACAGTCTGACCCTCCCCTGGTGGAGCTGGAAGCCCTTCCCTGTGCTCCTGTCACTAATGACCTGTGAGAAGAGCCCAGCACCAGCATCTCCATAGTGTCCTTTCAGATAATTGCAGAGAGTGATGAGGTCTCCCCTCAGCCTCCTCATCCTCAGACTAAGCAGCCCCAACTCTCTCCATCTCTCCTCATCAGACTGATTGTCCAGGCCCTTCTCCAGCTTTGTTGCCCTCCTCTGCCCTCGCTCCAGCCTCTCGATGTCTCCCTTTGGCTGAGGTGCCCGAAACTGGACCCAGTGCTCAAGGTGCAGCTTCCCCAGTGCTGAGTGCAGGGTTCCAGTCACCTCCCAACTCCTGCTGACACACAGTTGCTGAATCAGGCCAGGATGCCACTGGCCTTCTTGGCCGCCTGGGCACCCTGATGCCTCCTGTTCATCTGCCTGTCAACTAGAACCCCCAGGTCCCTCTCTGCCAGACTGCTCCCCAGCCCCCCTTCCCCCAGCCTGTAGCTGCAGGGGACTGTTGTGACCACAGTACAGCACCCAACACTTGGGTCCATTGAAACCCAGACAGTTACCCTCAGCCCACTGATCCAGTCTGTCAAGTCCATCTGCTGATCTTCCAGGTGATTCACGGTGAGGAAAGCTTCCAGAAGCTTGCTCCAAAGGCTTGCCCCCAGACTTGCCCACTTGCAAGCTCACGGCCCTCCATTTGGTTGCTAAGGAGGCATCTTTTAGGCCAAGCAACACACCTTGCTCCACCTCTGTCCCATGGAGCTCTGCCAGTCTCCACCTTCTCGAGCCAGGCTTCCATGCTTCTCCACAGAGAGGCTCTGATGTTATCCCCACACCATGTAGTGGGGAAGTAGCCCCAGACAATTAACTGGGTGGCCCCCATGTTCCTGGCTCTTTCTGCTACGACGCTTCCATCAGTTTCGGGTACCTTCTTGTACCTCAGTGTCCAGTTCTGTGCCTTTAGTGTCCAAGTCAATGGTGACTGTGCTGAGGCAGTTCTGACCAACTCTTACACAGTGACTTCTGAAGCTGGACGAAGGTTTAGCCCAGTGCTTCTCTCTCCTTGTGGAAAAGGGAGCACTGGTGCTAAGGTAGAAGCCTTTGAGGAATGTGTTTCTCTTTGTTTCAGTGTCTGGAGAGCCAAGAGCTGAAGTCCATTGTCCACGATCTTCTGACGACAGTAGAAGAACTCTGTGACCAGAATGAGTTCCATGGCTCTGAGGAGAGATTTTTTGAGCTGGTGGAAAGATGTGCTGATCAGAGACCGGTAAGGCTTCACTTCGGATCATCTTCAGTTGAATCCATTCTGTTAGTTGAAAGTTGGGAGCCCTAAACCAGCAAGCGGCCAGCAAATCACAGCAAGGACTTAGCCAGACCTCATTGTCAGGGTGGGAGTTGGGGGAGTGGCTGGGTTGTATTTGATCAGCCACTAACACACCCATTCTTGATCTTTTCATGAAAGGAATCTTCTGTATTGAACTTGATCACATACAGAGCTCAGTCCATCCACCCTGCCAAGGACGGCTGGATCCACAACCTGCAGATGTTAATGGAGAGATTCTTCAGGTAGGAAATCGTGGCTCTGAGCACGAGGCACTTGCTTGCCACCTTTTCATGTTAGATAGGTTCTCCTCCCCCTCTGCTTTGCCCTATGAGACTGCATCTGGGATGTTGTGTCCAGTGCTGGGCTCCTCAGGTCCAGAAGGACACAGAGCTGCTGGAGAGAGCCCAGCGCAGAGCCACAGGGATGATGGAGGGAGGGGAGCATCTCCCTGATGAGGAGAGGCTGAGGGAGCTGGGGCTCTGGAGCTGGGAAAAAGGAGCCTGAGGGGTGACCCCATGGATGTTGATCAACAGGTGAAGGGTGGGTGTGAGGAGGATGGAGCCAGGCTCTGCTCAGGGGCACCCAGTGACAGGACAAGGGGCAGTGGGTGTGAGCTGGAGCAGAGGAGGTTCCCCATCAGTGTGAGAAGGACCTTGTTCCCAGTGAGGGTGGCAGAGCCCTGGCAGGGGCTGCCCAGGGGGTTGTGGAGTCTCCTTCTCTGGAGACATTTCAAACCCTCCTGGGCTGTTCCTGTGTGACTGGGCCTAGGGGATCCTGCTGTGACAGAGGGATGGGACTGGATGATCTTTGAAGGTCCCTTCCAATCCCTAACCCTCTGTGATTGTGTGTTTCTTCAGTTCTAGTGTTAGTTAGTGACAGGACTCAGAACACCAGAGGGTTTTCATTACCAGAGGAGAATCTGCACTGATTTATGCTTCTTTTTACTTCTCCTTATTTCCGTTGGTGCCAGTCTAGTTAGCTCAGGCAGTGATTTGTTCCACTCCACAGCCCCTTGTGGTTCTGACACCAAACAAGCCTTTCCTGTCAGGCATCAGGTTTGCACTTGGGTATCCACTGCTGCTCCTCACAGGATTCCTGTGCCCTAAAAGCTCACCAGACAGCAGCAACAACTGCTGTCCCAGCTGTGAAGTGCTGCCAGAGAGCAGCGTTGAAATTGGCTCCCCAGAGCACTTGCTCAGCTGACATGTGCTTCCTGCTCTGGATCAGAAACAGGAAAGCTGCAGTTACGGGTCTCCAGAAGGTGGTAAAAGCTCGACTGTGATTGCATTTTCCAGTCCTCCTTGAGTCTGGTTTTGTGTGAAGGCTCAGCTGCTCTCCAGGGTTTATAATTCTAACCCTGAAGCAGTTTCTCAGTTGAGCTTTGCTGTTCTCCCCTTCCCCTTTACTCACCTTGATTTTGCTCTTCCCGTTTAGGAACGAGAGCCGCAGCGCTGTTCGGATCAAAGTTCTGGATGTCTTGTCCTTTGTCCTGAGCATTAACAGGCAGTTCTATGAGGTCTGTGGTTGCTTGGGTCTGGTGGTTACATCTTCAATGGGACAACAAGGGCTGTGGTGAGGGGTTTGCTTCAGCTCATCTCTGCCATGGGCAGTGCAGAGCACCGAGTGTTAAACGCTGAACGTAATCCCTCTCTGAATGAACCCCAAGTCCTGGCAATCCCTTGTGATCAGGATTTGAGCCTGGGCTATCCAGGGTGGACAAAAGCTCAGCCACTGAACCCACGTTCCACAGAGGTCATCGGTGTTTGGTGGAGTGATGTCCATAAATACCTAGCTGAGTGGGAGAAGGGTCTGCGTTGGATGAAAAGGTGCAGGAACCAGACAGTTAGTTGATGGAGGAGCCTGATGGCAGAAGATCAGTGGGTTTTGTTTGTAGTTCTTCATCTCTTTAGTGTGTTGATTGAACAACTGTCACAGAGGGCTGCAGGAAGGCTCCACAGAGACTGTTTCCAAAGGCTGTAGTGACAGGAGGAGGATCAGTGGCTTCCAATTAGAGAAAGGGAAGTTTCAGTGGGCTGTTAGGAAGAAGTTGTTCAGCAGGAGGGGGTTTGAACACTGGAACAGGTTGTCCAGGGAGGTACTTGAGGCACTATCCCTGAAGATAGTCCAGGTGAGGCTGGGCAACCTGATCTAGTTGAGGATGCCACTGCTCACTGCGGAGGGGTTGGACTAGATGACCTGTGGAGGTCCCCTCCAACCCAGACGATTCTATGAGTCTGCGACCACCACAGCTGCTGAAGGGCTGTCCTCCTGCAGGAAGAGCTGATAAACCTGGTGGTGATCTCGCAGCTGGCTCACATTCCAGAGGACAAAGACCATCAAGTCCGAAAACTGGCCACGCAGCTGCTCGTAGACCTGGCTGAAGGCTGCAACACCCACCACTTCAACAGCTTGCTGGACATCATCGAGAAGGTGAGGAGGAGTTTGGTCAGCTGTCAGTGTCAGTGCACCCCTGACTCTCACCACTTGCATGGCCACTGGGTTTGGGAGGCTGCAGGTCTGCCGTGGGGAGCAGAAGGGAGTTTCAGAAAGCCTCCTCCAGCACTTGCAGGACTTCCACAGGGCTGATGTGCTGTGCAGTCTTTCCTCACCCTCCAGGATGGAAATAAAGGGAGGGTGTGCTGCAGGTTTAAACCACATTTGGGTTTTTCTTCTTAAAAGGTGGCTGCACATTCCCTCTCATCTCCTTCTGAACTGGAAGAGAGGGACTTGCTGTCGTATTCAGCTTCTTTGGAGGATGTCAAGACAGCAGTTCTTGGGCTCCTGATAATTCTTCAGGTAAGTGCTGCAGAGCATTAGATGAGTTTTCTTCCAAGGAGTCTGCTGCTGGACTTAGCCTTTTAGACAGCCTTTCTCCCACTGTTAAATGTTCTGACTACTGTTTCATCCTTTAGTACTTCAGCCCCTGCTTTGATCGTTCCTTTTGCCTTGATTGTCTGCTAGATATGCAGTGTGCTGTGACAGGCCACTTGTGCTAGATAGCAATTGGCCCTGGTGGCCAGCAAGGCCAGTGGCATCCTGGGGTGGGTCAGAAGAAGAGTGGTTAGTAGATGGAGAGAGGTTCTCCTCCCCCTCTACTCTGGCCTGGTGAGACCATGTTTGGAATGTTGTGTCCAGCTGTGGGCCCCTCAGTTCCAGAAGGACACAGAGCTGCTGGAGAGAGCCCAGCGCAGAGCCACAGGGATGATGGAGGGAGGGGAGCATCTCCCTGCTGAGGAGAGGCTGAGGGAGCTGGGGCTCTGGAGCTGGGAACAAGGAGCCTGAGGGGTGACCCCATGGATGTTGATCAAGATGTGAAGGGTGGGTGTGAGGAGGATGGAGCCAGGCTCTGCTCAGGGGCACCCAGTGACAGGACAAGGGGCAGTGGGTGTGAGCTGGAGCAGAGGAGGTTCCCCATCAGTGTGAGAAGGACCTTGTTCCCAGTGAGGGTGCCAGAGCCCTGGCAGGGGCTGCCCAGGGGGTTGTGGAGTCTCCTTCTCTGGAGACGTTTCAAACCTGCCTGGCCATGTTCCTGTGTGACTGGATCTAGGGGATCCTGCTGTGGTGGGGGGACTGGACTGGCTGTTCTCTCGAGGTCCCTTCCAACCCCTAACGCTCTGTGATACCTTCTGCCCTTGATTTCCGTTGCACAAGGAGGACGAGCACATTTTCCTGTGTGGAGGGCAGGTGTGTTCACGGTCCAGCAGGAAGGCAGTGGTTCACAGCTTGAACAGAGCTGTTGTGTTTGGGTGGTGTGTCCTGAGGAGTGGCTGAGCAGTCATGAAGAGCTGCGTGTTCCAGCCAGGGCCCCTGCAGCCAGGCAGAGCAGCTCTGCAGTCTCTACAGAGATTCTCCCGTGGGCCACCCGTTGGCTGGAGCAGCCGGGTGTTTCTGAGGGACATCACTGTGCTCTCTGAGCTGTGTTTGTGTCCCTGCACAGACCAAGCTGTACAGCCTGCCCTCCAGCCACGCCGTGCGGGTGTACGAGATGCTCGTCCAGCACGTCCAGCGCCACTACACCTACGCCTACAGCCTCGCCGTTGCCAGCAGCATCAGACTGCAGGTGTGGGGCAGGGGGAGTGGGGAGGCAGAGCTGGCCACCGGTCTGACCGGGTGGTTCCTGGCTGTGTCTGTGCACGGGAGCACCAGAAGTGATGGCTCCTACACAACTAGCCCCAGCATCTATCCAGAATCTCTTTGCACTGGCAGAGATACCCTGAGGGGAGCTGGGAGACTGTTCCACCAGCTGGGGTTCACAGTGACTCCTGTTTCTTCTCTTTTACAGGTGTTTGACTTCCTGCTGATGCTTCGAGCTGACTCCCTCCACCGCCTTGGCCTTTCCAACAAGGATGGGGCAGTGAGGTTCAGCCCCTACTGTTTGTGTGACTTTGTGTAGGTGTCTCCTTGGGGCTTGGACTGGGTGATCTTTCGAGGTCCTTTCCAGTCCCTAATGCTCTGTGATTCTCTGCAAGTGCCATTTCTGTTGTTCCTTGGCTGTTAAGTTGTGTGGTGCTGTAGGTCCCATGAACAGGCTGTTCTGATCTTGGTTCTTCCCTTGCCTGTGGTTTTCTCCGTGGTGCAGGGAAGCAGAGAAGAGGACGGCTGAGAAGAAGCCCGCTGGAACGCTCTCTCCACCTTCAGGCAGTCCCAGTGTGCCTTCCCAGAACACCACCATCCGCGTGGGGCACCTGCCCTACTCCATGGTCTTTGGTGTCCTGCTGCAGTGTTTGAAGCAGGTACATCCCCTCCAAATGACCAAACCCAGAGATTCTCTAGTGATGCTGATCCATTAGATCCCAGAGGGTCTAATAAACCATCACAGAAATCCTCCTTCATGGGCAGAATTGTGCAGCTTCACAACCACAACAGTGGGAGCAGCAGCTCAGCTCTTCAGAAACTCAGCAAAGCTTTGGTTCCGCTCCGCTTCAGAGCAGTCAGGGCCCCAGAGATGTGTTAAACACAGAGCATAGCAGTCATTCTGTTTCTGAAGGGGCATTTGGAGCTAAGAGAAACCCTCTTCCTGCAGGTTTTGAGAATCAATGAGTGTTTTAGCTGCTAATAGACCATAAATGGTGGTGCTGGACGCTGTGCTGTGGGGCTGTCTTGCTCTGTGCAAGTGGTTTGAGCTGAATTTGAGGCTGCACCTTGAGGACTGGGTCCAGTTTGGGGCACCTCAGGACAAGGGAGACATTGAGGTGCTGGAGTGAGGGCAGAGGAGGGCAATGAAGCTGGGGAAGGGCCTGGAGAATCAGTCTGATGAGGAGAGATGGAGAGAGTTGGGGCTGGTTAGTTTGAGGAAGAGGAGGCTGAGACCTCATTGCTCCCTACAGCTCTCTGAAGGGACACTACAGAGATGTTGGTGCTGGGCTCTTCTCACAGGTCATCAGCGACAGAAGCAGAGGGAAGGGCTTCCAGCTCCACCAGGGGAGGGTCAGACTGGCCATCAGGAAGAGATTCTTCCTGGAGAGAGTGGTCAGGCCCTGGGATGGGCTGCCCAAGGTGGGGGGTGAGTCCCCATCCCTGGATGAGTTTCAAAGTCACTTAGATGCAGTGCTGGGGGATCTGGTTTGGGGGTGACCTTGTAGAGGGGGGTTGATGGCTGGACTCGCTGATCCCGGGGGTCTTTTCCAACCAGAATGACTCTGTGTGACTGTGACTTCTGCCCGTGTCGTTCTGAGCCCAGGCAGAGCTGGGTGCAAGCTGTCTTTCAGTTCATGGTGCCAATCCTGCAGCTGGGGCTGACTGGCAGACAGGAGCTGGTAACAGCTACATGCCACTTCTTTTTCTGGAGCTCCCGTGGCAAGACAGACATCTGCCTAGGAAATGGCAGGGAGTTGGGGTGGTTTTTACTTCCAGACTGACATCTCATCAGAATCTTCCACCTGAACTTCTTCTTTCTCTCCAGGAGACAGACTGGAAGGTGTTGAAGTTGGTCCTCAACAAACTACCCGAATCCCTTCGCTATAAAGTGCTGTTTCTGACCTCTCCCTGCAACATCGACCAGCTGGCCTCAGCCCTGAGCTGCATGGTAATGCCTGCGCCCAGCTGCTGTCTCAGCAGCTCCTTGTTTGCTGCAGAGTGGGTTGGGAAGGGGGGTTGAGGTTGTTTTTTCTCCTTTGTGAAGGTTAACTTGCTGGGTGTCAACCCTCACTCCTTTCCCTTTTGTTTGGGTGCAGAAGGAGGTAATGATGAGTGTTCTCTGTGTGGAGACACAGGGACTGTGTAGAGACATCAGTGCTCTGGGGGCCAAGGAGGCTGGTAGAATCTCGGGATGGATCAAGAAGAGAGTGGCCAGCAGATCAAAAGAGGTTCTTCTCCCTCTGTCCTCTGCCCTAGTGAGGCCACAGCTGGAGTGTTGTGTCCAGTTCTGGGCTCCCCAGTTCAAGAGGGACAGAGATGTGGTTGAGAGAGTCCAACAAGGGGACTGGAGCAGCTGCCTGATGAGGAGAGATTGAGAGACCTGGGGCTTTTTAGTCTGGAGAGGAGAAGGTTATGGGGGCCTTTAATCATTCTCTGTAAATCCATGAGGGCTGGGTGTCAAGAAGAAGAGACAATCTCTTTTCACTGGTGCCCTGTGATAGGACAAAGGTGTCAGCTGGAGCACAGGAGGTTCCACCTCAACAGGAGGAAGAACTTCTTTCCTGTGAGGGTGCCAGAGCCGTGGAGCAGGCTGCCCAGGGAGGGTGTGGAGTCTCCTTCTCTGGAGCCTTTCCAAACCCCTCTGGGTGGGTTCCTGTGTGACCTGTCGGGGGTTTTGTCATCCTGCTTGAGCAAAGGGGTTGGACCCGAGCCCTGGAGGTCCCTGCCGACCCCTAATGATCTGTCTGGCCGTGTGTTTGTAGCGCAGGGAGCTCTAACCCCCTGTGGTTTGACAGCTCACAGACAAGAAGACAACCGACAGGCTCCACGGAACCCCGGAAGGCTTTTCTCGCACTGATTTGCATCTGGCTGTGGTCCCAGTACTGACAGCATTGATTTCTTACCACAACTACCTGGACAAAGTTAAACAGGTATGGGGCAAGCAGTGGGGTGGGGTGGGACAGGCTCTGAGCCCCTGCAGGGGCCTTGTTCCCTGCTGACAGACTAGGGGATTAATTGCAAGGTCACGGTGCCCTTTTCTGTTACAAAAAGCTGCATCTGAAGGGTTGATTTCCAAAATGTCTGCTGGGTTGAAGTCCCTTCCTCCAGTTTTGGCCTGGAGTAGGTGGGAAGTTGTTCAGGGTTCTGCCCGAGTGCCTTTAGGATAAGAATCGCTGCCGCAGTGGTGCCCTGGAAACCCTTCTGACCTGCCAGCTGGAGGCAGGAGGTGGTACAGCCAGGGTGTTCTCTTTGCCTGGATCGTGACTGCCTCCTCTTCCTCCTCCTTCCAGCGTGAGATAGTCTACTGCCTGGAGCACGGCCTGATCTACCGCTGCGCGAACCAGTGCGTCGTGGCGCTCTCGGTCTGCAGCGTCGAGATGCCCGACATCATCATAAAGGCCCTGCCTGTCTTAATCGTCAAGCTGACCCACATCTCTGCCACAGCCAACATGGCCATCCCCCTCCTGGAGTTCCTTTCCAGTAAGTCGTGGTGCCCTCCCACGGCTGGGGCTCCTCTGGGCGTGGATGTGCTGTTTGCTCTGAGCGGAGGGGTCAAGACTGGGTTAGTCACACACACCCCCCACCTTGAAGGGTTTCTTGGGTTCTGGTGGTGCCTTTGCACCACCCTCAGGGTGCAAACATTGGGTCATCTTGTTTTGTTGTGGATTTTCTGTTTAGGAAGCAGTGGCACAGCCCACAGCAGAGCCCTGCCAGTGCACTGCAGCCATACAGGACTGGGTGGGACAGAGCTGCTTTCTCTGCTTCAGTAGCTGATGATCTAAAAGAAATGAAATCACAGAATCATAGACTGGCCCAGCTTGGAAGGGACCTCCAAAGGGCATCCAGTCCAAGCCCCCTGCAGTGAGCCTCAGTTAGATCAGGCTGCCCAGAGCCTTGTCCAGCCTCCCCTTGAAGATCTCTAAGGGTGGGGCCTCAACTGAGCAACCTGTTCTAGAGTTCAGCTCCCCTCCTGCTAAGGAACTTCTTCCTAACAGCCCATTGCAGCCTGCCCTTCTGGATTGTGAAACCATTGCTCCTCATCCTATCCGTCCAGGCCTTCGTAAACAGTCCCTCTGCAGCCTTCCTGAGCCCCCTTCAGGTACTGGAAGGCAGCTTTGAGGTCTCCCTGGAGCCTTCTCTAGATTAAACAACCCCAGCTCTCTCAGCCTCTCCTCAGAGCAGAGGTGCTCCAGCCCTCTGATCACTTTCATGGCCTCCTCTGGACTTGCTCCATCAGGTCCCTGTCCTTCTTGTAGTGAGAGCTCCAGAGCTGGACCCAGGACTCCAGGTGAGGTCTCATCAGGACAGAGTAGAGGAGCAGAATCCCTCTCTCAATCTGCTGGCCACACTTGTTGTGATGCAGCCAGAGGGCTGGTAGCATCCTAGCCAAACACACACTGTCTGCTCCTGTCCAGCTTCTCATCCACCAGCACCCCAAGTCCTTTCCTCAGAGCTGCTTCCTCTCACCTCCTCCCGCGGCGTGGATGGACAGAGAGGATTGTTCCAACCCAGGGGCAGCCGTTCAGCTGGTACTGAGCTGTGACACTGAGTGCTCTGTGCTCAGACAGACTCACCCTGTGTTCTCCCTGCCCTCTTGTAGCTCTGGCCAGGCTGCCCCACCTCTACAGGAACTTTGCAGCAGAGCAGTACGCCAGCGTGTTCGCCATCTCCCTGCCCTACACAAACCCTTCCAAGTAAGTTCACAGCTTCCTCCTCACCTGTAAAAAGAAGAGGAACGAGAGGTTGGGGGTTTTGTAGGATTTGGGACAAGATCATTTATAGGCCATGGGCTCATGATGTGGTATCACAGAGGGTTGGGGATTGGAAGGGACCTCAAAAGATCATCCAGTCCAATCCTCTTGCCACAGCAGGATCCCCTAGATCCAGTCACACAGGAACAGTCCAGGAGGGTTTGAAATGTCTCCAGAGAAGGAGACTCCACAACCCCCTGGGCAGCCCCTGCCAGGGCTCTGGCACCCTCACTGGGAACAAGGTCCTTCTCACACTGATGTGGAACCTCCTCTGCTCCAGCTCACACCCACTGCCCCTTGTCCTGTCACTGGGTGGCCCTGAGCAGAGCCTGGCTCCATCCTCCTCACACCCACCCTTCACATATTTATCAATGGTCATGGGGTCACTCTTCAGGCTCCTTTCTCCCAGCTGTTGAGCCCCAGCTCCCTCAGCCACTTCTCAGCAGGGAGATGCTCCCCTCCCTCCATCATCCCTGTGGCTCTGTGCTGGGCTCTCTCCAGCAGCTCTGTGTCCCTCTGGAACTGAGGGGCCCAGAAGTGGCCACAACATTCCAGCTGTGGTCTCCCCAGGGCAGAGCAGAGGCTTTTACTGAGGGAGGGACGTACCTTGAACAGAACAGAAGGGTTTTCCCTCTTTTTTTCTCCTGAGGACCAGTTCTGTTCCTCAGACAAACGTGTTCACTTCTGGAGTGGCACCAGAATGCAGCAGGAAGCCCTGTGGAGCTCTCTCTCTGCTCTTCTAGGTTTAACCAGTACATCGTGTGCCTGGCCCACCATGTGATAGCGATGTGGTTCATCCGCTGCCGCCTTCCCTTCCGCAAGGACTTTGTGCCCTACATCACAAAGGTAACGGCCCCTCCTGGACCAGGCAGCACCTAACCAACCTTGAGCCTTGGGACAGCTCAAACCAGCCTTGAGGCTACAAAATGCCTCCTTGCCTGCAAAACTGGCTGTGAGGCGGTGCCCCTGCCAGCACTCAGCGCTCCGCGGGTCTCCCTCGGCAGGGTTTGCGCTCGAACGTCCTGCTGTCCTTCGACGACACCCCCGAGAAGGACAGCTTCAGGGCTCGCAGCACCAGCCTCAACGAGAGGCCAAAGAGGTAGGTGACACCAGCTTCCAGCAGGGTCTCGTGTCCCCGCTGCAGCGCTCACGCCCTCCCCTGCCTGTCTCTCCAGGAGCCTGGGTGCAGTTATCCAAGGTCCCGCAGCACTTGTCAGCAAGGAGAGCAAACTGCTTTAGGTCAGGGTGCTGGGAAGAGGCTAGAATCAAACCAGGCTGGCAGTCAGCTTCTCTGAGGGCAGCACTGGTGGTTCTGGAACCCTCTGGGGACTTTTGTTGCTCAGATTTGAATGGAATCATAGAATGGTCTAGGCTGGAAGGGACCTCTAGAGGTTGTCTAATCCAGCCTCCCGACACAGGGACAACTCTACCTAGGGCAGGCTGCTCAGAGCCTCATCACGCCTGACCTTAAATGACTCCAGGGAT